>CAUHTR010000523.1:0-124557 GCA_959609185.1 Schmidtea polychroa | reverse complement strand
ATTGGTTTTTCATATTGAAAAGAAGCATTTTTTTCTAAACATGCCAAAAATATTGACGATGATTGACGATACGAACCTGTTGATGATAGTGATGCTATAGAAATATATAGTGAAAAAGATGTACGAATGGCGATTTATATTATATATATTAAACAAAAAACTTTTTAGAGCTTAAAAAATACGTATAGAAAATTTTTGGGGAACCCACTTTGAAGACCACTGGTGTAAATAATCAAAAAACGGGTAATGGAAAAATTTAATTATTTTTAATTACGTACACCTGATATGTGTTATTGCGTTTGTTACATTTCTCAAACCCCAACATCTCGCCAAAGACTTTGGCATCCTCCGGTAATTGTATGACGTCACTTTTTAACAAGCCCAGAAAATGTTTTGAATTTTCAAATACATCACTAATCTTTAATATATATTTGGAATGCATATCTAATTATCTGAAATTAATGATTTGAGCTCGAGTATTCTATTTTCCTTTTGTATTTCTCAGTCAGTTACATTGTTCAGCTGGAATTAAATATTTCACTTTGTCGCCCTATATGAATGTTGGTACAACAAATAGTAAAATTAAATTATTCCCTAAATATTCAGCAGTTGTTTTTTCAAGTATTGATTTAAATTTTTGGAAATATTTCTGAATAAATTCATAATATATACTTTAAAACTCGAATTAATCCCCCATGGGGGTTATTTTTTTGTAAATGATTTTTTCAAAAAATACAAGGGATGGGGAATTATTTGAGGTATTATAAAAAATTTCAGAAAAATTGAACTCTAAAACATCATACACAGAAATTTTTTCTTAAAATTAGTTGATTTCTCGTCATAAATCTATCTAGCCATATATCTGATGGGGTCCAATTCGAACCGGGATTTACTTCAACTGATATTTCTTGCGCCATTTTAATTATCATTGAACGATATACGCGCTTTGGTCATAATAGCTCATCAATAACACATGCGTAGTATAAACTGTCCAGATCCTCACACATCAACTTTCCTCCTCCTTGAAGTTTAAACTTATCTGGATCTGATTGCTGTAATTTCACTTTCTTAAGTGATCCATTCTCACAGCGTATGTCTATCAATACCAAATCTTGTAGCTACTTCTGATATATTTCCATTAAGTCGATAACTAGCAATTGCATTTAATTTATACTTGTTTTTATATTTCTTATTTGTCATAAAGGGATATTTAAATTTTAATAATATTAAAACAAAAGCAAAAAATGGTATAGTTCTGCAATTTGTAAAATATATAAAATTTTTAATATTTATTCAAATAACGAAAACTCCCAATGGGAAATTATTGTTGAGGTTATAAAATAACCAAAATTAAAATTTAATTAAATGAAGGTGAGATGTGAAAATTTTGTCAGGGATAGAATCGAGAGTGGAAAGAAAGAAAATGAGAACAAAGGCCTGATAAAGTGTATCATTATAGGTGAAAATCACAAAAATATAAATTGTGAAAAATTGATAAAAGATGCAAAAATTCGATTTAAAATCTGAAAAATTGGTCATAGGTGGAACAAGTAGCAAGGAATAATATGGTGGTAGCTGAATTTTCAGAAAGTGCCAGGAAGAGTGCGAAAAGGTGTGTAATAGTTAAAAAAGCAAGAAAACGAAAATAGATTAATTAACTATATATCGTCATTTTTAGTTAAATTGTAAAAATCTATTAAAATAGTTTTGAATACTGATTTTGTTTCATAATCGCCTCTTACGTGGATCTTATTTTTCTCTTATGACAGCTTTCACATTTTTGGTGGAATTCTCTTAATTTAGCCTTACAAGGGGGAAAATTACAATACTTTACTGTCATGCGAAATATACGGCTTATAAAATGAAACTCGAATTATGACATGTAAGGCTAGAAATCAATAACTTTGCACCGTTTCAAAACTGAGCAGTTATATTGATAAAACTGAACTTAATGTTGATGATGATACTCTTGAGGTGATAAAACAACACGTATCAATTCTTAATCAAGAAATTTCTCATTATTTTCCTGGTCTACAATAATTTGAAATGTACCATCGATTTATTCGCTGACTTGATAAATGATAGATCCGAAGCTCCTTAATGAAGATTTCCTTAAAGAAGTAATTTCTGGATTCCAATGGCACAACTATTTCCCGCTGATTCAGTGATGGCCCTTTGTTTACACTTGTTAGTAGTATAAAAACAAAATATACTAGAGGTAGCAAATGATATGAGATTAGCTCTATCCAACTAAAATTTTAAATCCAAACTGATGACTAGCAATTTTTGTTTTCTGAATAAGAAATTGAATTAAGTGTAACGCGAGCCCTTTAAAAGTCCCAGGAACCGTCATTCAAGAAATTTTTGACAAAGTTTGGAAACCGCTTTGTTAGATGCTCTAATTCACATTTAATAATTATCACTTGAAATTTCCTTCCTGTCTTCTGTTCCTTATATGGAGCTCAATCTCATTAATCCTCATATAAAATCTAAAACCAAAAAACCTGCTGCGTTCCTATCTATCAAGCTTGGTTATTTTGTTTTCTAGCTAACATGATTTTTGACCTAACTAAGATTTGAATTAATTATTGATTTGTTTATATTTTCAAAACTACCATATTCGTGTTTATCATTTTGTTTTCTATCTGTCCTCCGAGAAATATTGATTTTTCACATTTTTAATTAATGTAATTTTTCCTGAATTTTTTAATTGCTTTTTTTAATAATCCAAACATTCTTACTATTATTAATTAATTAATTGTAATAATTACATAGATGACAGCACACAAGTGATGAGTGAAAAAAGTAAACGTATTAATGAACTCCAGCAACAATTACATATGACTATAAAACAAGTAGATGAATTGACAGTGAAACATGAAAAATGTCAAAATGAACTTCGGCTGTCTTCGTTTACTCCATCATTAATTGAACAATCATCTTGGTTTTCGTGTAGATTGATTTAATATTTATTAACGATCAATAAATTTCAACAACTATTTGATATTGGATTTTTTAAATGAATTACGTAGGATAACTAAAAAATGACAAAATAGTTTCTAAAATTAAGTAATTTAATAAAAATATTAAGTAAAAGGTGATTGAAAGAACTTAATAATTAAACCATTATTAAAATTAACCTAAACATGACACTGATTTAAATATTAAAAAACGTCATTAAAGCACTGTCATTAGAGCACTGTCGATTGATGGAATTGATTAATATTAGTGAACAAAATAAGAGATTTATAACTACTGTGTATGAAAAGAAGGATTTGCTTGTGTTTCTATTGCCGTATTTGAAGTAATATATGGAAAACTAATGTGCAAAATGATATGTAAGAATGTAAAAACATTATAGGTAAGACCAGTACTCGCGGAACGTCAAGCAGCAAGAATAACTTAGATTGAAGATCGGAGATTACGTCGAGATTTTAGTTCGGTCTTGATTATAAAGATCTTATAACATAACACTAAGAGCCCGTCACATTAGCGTCCAGTGCGTCGTGTGTGGCGAGAAACTTTTCGTTTTATTGTAATGTCATTGACTCATAACTCATGCAGACCACACACCTAAACTCAACATTCAAAATACGGTATTTATGATATTACACTAAGAGGTCGTTTCCTCGATGTCCAGAGGGCTATTGAAAGCAAGTATCTAATCTATTGTGCGAGTAGTGCACACCAAGCTCAGATCATCTAAGTTAATCAGTAAAAATAAGGGCAGATCCCCGTTCAATTTTTTCAGAACTGACAGCAACTAAGCAACAAAATATTTTGAAGCATAAAAATATGGGCAGATCCCTACCAGAATTTTTGAAAAATAGTTTTAACTACGAACATGAGGAAATGGGTTAATAAAATCAAGGACAAAACCCTACTCAAAGATTTTGGGAGCTAGTTTTGACTGCGCCAGGTAACGGGTGAAAATATTAGGGGCAAATCCTCATAAAAAGATAAATATTTCAAATAAAATCTGCGTGAGATGAATCGAGTGGAAATTGATGGCGAACCCTTGCCAAAAATTTAAACCATAGTTCCGAATAATAAAAGGAAGCATAAGGGATCTAAATAACTATAAATCAAGCTGGATAAAGCTGTGGATCCACACACGCAATTTTGAGATTAATTTGAAGTAAAAACGATCCCGAATGAAGTAATTGTTCCCGAGAAACATATACACTTTCAGGACACCAACCCGAAACAACACTCTTGTCATAGTCATTTAAAAAATCCAACTACCGGGATTGTAAATTAAGAACGAATCCCTACGAAAGTTTTAGACATGATGCGCTACCCGAACAAGACAACAATAAGCATTTATTGAATTACAAAAGTGTGGAAGTTAGAGTATAATAGATACTTCAGGCCGTAGGTTGAAGCTTGACAACTAAACTCTCCACCTTGGCGATGAAGATTTCCGTCGTTACATTCAACCCCTACAAGTGGGAACCGTTCAAGCTCAATAACCTTAGTATAAGGAATTCTCATAAACGGCCATTTATGGCAGATGCCATTTCAAACGACGACACTTTCATTGGCTAAAAAATTAGAATTGTATTGGCAAATTTTACAATCCTGGGTGAATCAATCTGACATGATTGTGTGTACACGTGCCATATCTCGTGTCGAAATAGATAGGCACACCGAGACGAGAATCCAAGCAAATTTACAAGCACACCGCAAAGGAAATACGAGGAACCACATCCCAGTGGTAGGAAATTCAAATAGAACACTGAAAAGTTATACGCCGAGCCAGCCATACTTACTTACTATCAACGCCCAACCAAAATCTTTAAACAACTTTCACAACCAGGTGATAGAACATAGTAGTTCTCGAAGCAAATAACCTAGCTCAGTGACGGAGAATGTTCAAATGCGTAAGTAATTACCGTTGATAATCAAAAAATATCATCTTTAAAAATTTGTTTGAACAAATTTTACCTATGGAGTTAGCGGCAGGAGAAAGTAGACCGTACCCAAGGATAAACCGGAGTAGAGACTCCAGGTAAGGCCGAGAAGTAGAAGTTTCCACCTTCGTTCCATGGGAATATAATAATAACCCAGGATTTCGGTTGATACCGATCTACTCATTTTTTTATATTTTTATGGTATTTATTAAATTTGAATAAATTTAATAACAGCAGCACTCTATCAGTTACACTGGTTGAATTTTGTCATTGTGAAAGGTAAGTACGTATGTGTTTATTGTTTTTAATAGTAATGCAATTTTGATGTTATATATAATTCTTATCTCATTCTCTAAGTAATGCAACTTTATAAGTTAAATGGATAGTTTTGGTTCTTTTGTTTTATATTATTTCATTTTTTCATAAATGCGATCCCCCTAAAGGTAAATTCATATTCTCTAAATTGATATAGCAGAGACAGTGCCTATCTCAATGGTCTGAGACCAATGGAGATGGGATACTGGTTTCTGGTGGCCTGCGACCTATGTGTTCGTTATTTCGGAGTCCCCTTTACTGTAGCACCTATCCACAGGCCAGATTATGTCAGTTTCAGGAGTAGTTTAAAACAGACTACCGTCACATTTGTTTGGCTGTTTAAATCTTAAGCTGTATTTTAAGGTGTATAAATTTAGTAATAAAATATGACTTTCTCAGAATTGGAATGTTGAGATAAAATCCTGATCAAATTTTTGAAAGTTCTTGCTATGAATGATGTCAACAGAGAGAATTCAAAAAAACCATGTTACCTTGATAAAAAAGGACTTTAACACTATTGACGTGATTACTCCTATCGGTAGTCTCAAACTCTGACAAGATAATTAATGATGAATAGCTTCGAAAACGCAACTCCTTTGTTCATTAGTCCTTAACCACGTTACACAGTACAAGTGTGGTAGTAAAGACAATTATTTGTGATTGCATCACTATTCAAAATCAAAATTATTAGGTAATTCGGGATCGTTGACAACTGAAGTAATAGTAACACTATAAATGAAATGAACGACTAGGAAAACGAAACTAAAATTGTTTTTTCATTGTAATATGCACATATTTGCTTTTAATATAATTTTAAAGAAATTGCTAAAAATCATGGAAAGTGTATTTTATTAGTAGCCCAAAATATTTTTCATAGTTATATGTATAAACTACAAATATAAACTATAGATAACATATATAATAAACATAATTTTATTATTTACTGCTATAATTATTACATGATCTTATTATTTATACTATTTTTAAAATATTTTTTAACTTATCATTTTGTCATTTTTATTGTTTAAATTACAATTGAAAAATTTATGCAGATGTAACTTTTAAAATGTTGAAAAGGTACTTTCCGCTTTTTTAAATATTAAAAAATTGATTTAACTAAATGTTTGATATTTTTATTGTATTTTAGTTTTCTAAATAAAAAACCTTTAAACTGTGTGAAATCACTAGTCTCATTTGAAAGATATTTTTCTGACAATTTTGAACTCGACCTTTTTAAACCGTGTCAGCCTAAATTGGAATATGATATTACCATTGTTGGTGGAGGAATCGTTGGTTTAGCAACCGCTCGTGAACTGAAAATAAGACATCCTAAACTAAAAATGTGTGTGTTGGAAAAAGAAAAATTGCTTTCAATGCATCAAAGTGGTCATAATAGTGGGGTAATTCATGCTGGTATATATTACACTCCAGGATCATTAAAAGCTAAGTTATGTGTTGAAGGATTAAAAACTTCATACGTATATATGGACAAAAAAAAGATTCCGTACAAAAAATGTGGTAAATTGATAGTAGCTACAAATCCTCTTGAAGTATCTCGTCTTGACGAACTTCTTAAAAAAGGCATGGCAAATGAAGTTCCAGATTTGAAAGTTGTAGATGCTTCTGGTATTAAGGAAATTGAACCGAATTGTGCGGGATTAAAAGCACTCCATTCGCCTCATACTGGAATTGTAGATTGGCGTTTGGTGGCTTTATCCTACGCCAACGATTTTAAGAAATTGGGTGGAGAAATATTTCTTAATTTCGAAGTATCTGAATTTAATGAAGCTCAGGAATCATTGGATTATCCTGTTGAACTTGTTTCAAAGAACAGTAAACGAGTTCAATCAAAATATGCTATTATATGTGGAGGTCTCCACGCAGATAAATTAGCTGTAAAGTCTGGTTGCTCTGATGTTCCAAAAATTGTTCCATTTCGTGGCGATTATTTAGTTCTAAAACCAGATAAAAAGAACCTGGTTAGAGGAAATATATATCCAGTTCCAGATCCCCAGTTTCCTTTCCTTGGTGTGCATTTTACACCTAGAATGGATGGTAATGTATGGTTGGGGCCTAATGCAATTCTAGCGTTCAAACGAGAAGGTTATGGATTATTAGATTTCAATTTGGCAGACACTATCGATGCTCTATCCTTTTCCGGAATGCGGAAAATTGCAATGAAGCACTTTAACGTAGGTGCAAAAGAAATGATGGGTGTCGCCTTTATTTCACAACAAGTTAAAGCTTTGAAAAAGTTTATTCCAGTTTTGACCATTAATGATGTCTGTCGTGGACCAAGTGGGGTGCGAGCTCAAGCTCTTAATAAAGATGGTGGATTGGTTGATGATTTTGTATTTCATCAAGGCATTGGACCCATTGGTTCCAGATTGCTACATGTCAGAAATGCTCCAAGTCCTGCTGCTACGTCTTCTATGGCTATTGCTCGAATGATCGTTGATAAAGTTGATATCGACTTTAAATTATAGATGATTTTTTATTTTTTTTATTTTCAAATGTACACTAAAGATTTGTCAATAGTATAAAAAAATAATTTCAGTTATTTATTTGTTTTCTATGTATAGTTTGTGAAAAGTAGTTAATGTAAAGGTTTAATGCATCAGTTGTCACCATTGATAACATCTAAGTCATTTGAATTGTATCTCGTAGAATTTTCCGTTTAAGGAGAATATTTGTTTAATTCACAGTCCAATATAATATTTTTACACCCATGTATACATGTATCTAGCATGATATTTTCGAAAATGCACTTTTTTCGGCGATTCTTACAATTGTTAATCTTTCTCTTTATATTAAAAAAATTGAAAATATATTCTAATGTTCAATCCTCTTTTCGTCCAATACTACTGTTGGATGATGCGGGTAGTCCATCACCATGTTTGTCTTAAATAAATATTGTGTGACAGGTTCAAGAAGCAATTGCCTATATAAATAACTATATAAAAGTAATGGGAATAATAATAATTTATGTTGAGGTCAAGGCATACTCACTAGCGAATTTATGTCATGACAAAAGCTAGAGCGACCCGTTAAATGAGATTTTTCATTAAAAGGATGAGCCAAGGAAGACCGACACAAGAGATAGCAATGACCGCAGATGCCAGGATGGCTGGGCATGCCCGTCGTAGAGTGGATAAAATTGAATTAACCGATTTGCAAATGTGATATACCTGTTTGCGTAATTCTTGTAACTTTGAATTTTCTTTTCTGTTTTCTTTTAGCAGTATTCAATTAATGTTTAAGATACATAAATTAAAGTTAGATAGGAAGCCTTGGTTGGGGTTGGGTTCGATGAGAGATAGTCGTAAAGGAGCTAAAATTTCAATAGAATTATAAATAAATAATTACTAAAAATAAAAATTAGGAATATATAAAAGTTAGATATCTGGTTGTTTTAATAATTGGAGTGCCGGTTTTTGTAAAAAAATTAAAAACTTATTATTTTATAAATCCTTTTGATCAAATATATATATATATATATATATATATATATATATATATATATATATATATATATATATATATATATATATATATATATATATATATATATATATATATATTGTTGGTTTCAAGACTTACTGAATTTACTAAATTTAAAGATGGATTTAACTGGCGACCACGCCGAAAATAAAAATATCAACGCCATTTCGAAATCGACAAAATCGCAAATGGAATGCCTACCGAAATCATGCCAAGACATGCTCACACTGAACATCAGACGATGTGATGGACGAGGTTTAAAAGAAGCCGAAGAATGGATCAGGGATATATAAAAGAATGGCTGCTGACAAATGGACAGCGATTGACAAGCACTTTCGATGCGTTATTAGTGGCAGAAGCAAAGACATTGTGGGGAAACGTCAGAGAAACAGAAACAACAGATGTGAAAGCCAAAGTGTGGTTCTTACATACGTTCACAATTACAAAATCAATAACTGACGCTTTGCCGCTTTTGAAATCAGAGAATTGCTAGCTATGGAACAGGAAGATGATGAAAGGTTTGCAACTTTTGAGATACGACTAAGGAAAGCTTTAGCTGAAGTTGTAAATTCAGGACGATCAGAAAACGATATTGTTCAAGACCTCATCGTAAAATAAATAAACCACGCGAGGCGAGACTGCGGGAGATACTATTGACGAAACCAGAAACAAAAATTAATGAAACGAGATCATTTGCGAAAATATTTGAAAGTAACAAAAATGGAAACAATAAAATGGAATTTATTAAAGCAATCGGTCAAAGGACATACGCTAGCGTGACTGAGGGAGGGTAGATGAGAATTCAAAAGAATACCCAAAATCCCTTGTCTACATCACCACAAAGAAGACTATCAGAAAAGTCATTTAGTCACCACAGATCAAGAAGAGACGAACATCCTATACGCGGACCAATACAATACGAAGGAAATAACCATGGTCGTCGAGAACAATCTCCAAGAGAACTATTCTTGAGAAATGCGAGAATCCCGAATAGCTCAGATAGGAAGCTGCCAACAATATCCATGAAGAATATAGCAAGGAGGCTGTACAACTAAAGTAGAGGACTACCACAAGTATCGGTCCCAAAATTAACGGTAGGTGATTGTTTTTGCTGTGGCGAAAGGGGACACAGAAGATATGAGTGTCCACTGGGAAATAAATGTCTGATATGTGACAAGGAAGGACACGGGTTCCGAGATTGTTTTTCGTTACGGAAAGAGGTTTCACACTGATATCAAAGAATAGCGTGCATAGAAAAAGAAGATTCAAAATCTGAAAGAAGAGATTACACCGAGAACAGCCAGGATTTCAGAACTGCTCACAGCGATATGGAAGATAGATACAATGTCCCTGAAAAATATACTATATTGAGAGAAGACGGAAAAAACATCAGCGACTCCATGGGTTTCATTTCGTCGGTGGAGTCAAGACAATAAATTGTGAAAGAAGAAATGAACGACGAAGAGACGAGGCAGAGGAAGAGATGTACCAGACGGAAGATGGAAGAAATTGGAGTAAAATAATGTTGAATAATGCCGAAACAGAGATGTTATGGGACTCTGGAGCATCAGTAACAGTCATGAGCAAGAATTTATGGGAGAAAATATGCAAACCAGAACTTCAACGTAGTATTTTATTTTTATTATGCAACTGGAGGTGAAGAAGCAATGGGATACATGACTATACCGGCCACATGGAATCAGAAGACCAAAATAATCACAGTAGTAGTGGTAAAAGAGATCAAACCCGAATTCATAGGGGGCATTGATACAATGAAAGAGTTTGGAGTAAAGTTAGTGAAAATCAATAATATAGAAACGTCATTGATAAACAAAATTTACACTGATGAAGAAAGAATAAATAAAGAACTAGTGGCGATGGCAGGTGAGAATAGTAAAGATATTGAAGAAATGATCAGGGAATACGGCGGAATTTTTATGGCATCGAAATTCGATCTGGGATTTAAAAACTTAGTTTGACATGAGATGCCGATAACAGGAGGCCCAATAATGCAACATTCTCGATGTCAACCAATGCACATGGAGAACAGGATTGAAGAACTGATAAAAGAGTTAATGAATGCAAATGTTATTCGGTGTTGCAAGAGTCCTTGGAATGCCCAGTTAGTGATAGTAGGGAAGAAAGATGGATCTATCAGGATGTGTGTAGATTATCGTGGATTGAATTCCATAACAGAAAAAGAATCATTTCCGATGCCTAACACCAAATTCTTGCTAGACTGTCTCGCGAATGCAAAAATATTTTCGTCAATCGATTTAGGTCAGGCGTATTATCAAGTGGAGTTGGCTCCAGAAATTCAAGAAATGACTGCATTCAGTACAAGAGAAGGAAAATTTTGCTTCAATAGACTACCGTTTTGCTTAGCAACAGCCCCTGCGACATTCCAGAGACTGATGCACACAGTGCTAGAAGGAATGCTATTCAAAGGAGTAGTAGTTTATCTAGATGATATCTTGGTATATGGTAAAAGTCAAAAAGACCACGTTGAGCTATTAAGGGAAATATTCAGAAGAATTCAAATGGCAGGACTGAAGATAAATTCAATAAAATAAAATCCAAATTCAATAAAAAAGAATTGTGTTTCCTTGGTCACACAGTTAACGAGAAGGGTATCCAGACAAACAGGAAGAAAGTGGAAGAGATCGAGAAAGCAGAAGTACCAAAATGTTCAAAACAATTGAGATCGTTTCTCGGATTAACGAACTACTATAGAAGATTCATCAAAGACTATGCCAAAATCGCCGAACCATTATACGCTGCAACATCTGGATGCGATAAAGATATAAATTGGACTAAAGAATGCAATAAGAGTTTCCAAACTCTGAAGAAACGGCACCTATCTTTGATTTTCCAAGAGAGGATGGGACTTTTATCCTAGACACAGACGCTAGTTTCGGAGCCATTGGTGCAGTTTTGAGTCAAATTACAGAAGATGGAGAAGAATCGGTCATAGCTTATGGCTCGAGACATATGTCATCACATGAAAAGAAATACTTTGTAACCAGGAAAGAACTGCTCACCATACATGAATACGTCGTGCATTTTAGAGAATATCTGTACGGGAAAAAATTCATAATTCGCACCGACCACAAAGCACTGGTTTTTATGAACACTTCAAAAACGCCAAACAGTCCGCAGTTCCAAATATGGTTAGCAAACCTGTCGGAATATGATTTTGAACTAAAATATCGGAAAGGCGAAGAACACTCGAATGCAGATGGACTATCAAGATTAAAAAGTATGATTTGCACCCAGTGTCAAACAATACATGAAGAAGCTAAGCAAGGAAAATCAAAGATTATATATATATATATATATATATATACTATCCAAAGAACAGAAGCTATTGAAAAAGTATGGGAACAACAACAAAAGGATATTCGGTTTCGAGAGCTGCGAGAGATATTGGAAAATGGATGTACACGGGAGGAAAAGAATTGCTTTCCTTTTAACGTAAAAAATACACGAATTGATGGAGGATTACTAACAGTGGAAAAGAACAAAAATATCTTAATGTTAGTCCCAGAAACATTTGCAGGCCTGTTAACAACAATCCTACATGAAGAACTATGTCACATTGGAGTTAAGAAATTATTTCATTATATGGAAAAGATATTTTATTGGCCGAAAATGCAAGAAACAATCCCACTCTGTTTACAATGTTGCGAGATCTGCGCTAAGAGAAAGATCGATCAGACAAGAACCAAGGAAACATTTATTCCTAGATATAGCTCTGAATTCCTAGAACAGATTGTTATATATGTGACTTACATGGAAATGAACGCCATAAAACAATGTATGGTAGTAATGATGGATCAGTTTAGCAAACTGATTTCTTTAACTGCAATCACAAAGCATGACGAAGGGAAAATTTTCAAAACGATACTTAACAATTAAATCTATCGATTTGGAAAAACCGAAGAGCATTTTAACAGATAGGAGCCGCAATTTCGAAGAGAATATCCTAAGACAGAAGCTAGAGAAACTTGGAATCAAACAGGAATTCAGCTCACCTTACCAGCACCAATCAAATGGTTTAGCCGAACGAGCCATACGAACGATAAGAGATCTTATTACAGCAACATTGGCAGGTGGATGTGAAGAAAGAAACTGGCACGAACTTCTACTTAGAATAGAATTCACTATAAATAACAGTCGACAAAGTTCTGCAGGTTTATCAGAATTGGATATAATTTTCGGACTGAGTGTTAACCTACACTCTAACCTGAAACAAGCCGAGATATCAAGAAGCGAAAGAATGGAAGACGCGAGCTTTACCTCGAGTAAAGCCGCAGACACTATGAAAGCTATGGATAAGACAAAGAGGGGCACTCGTGTTTTCGAGGTGGGGGAGGAGGTACTTGTACGTAAAGAGCCCAAGAACAGGCACAAGGATGGTATGCAATACGATGGCCCATATAAAATCGTCAGATTTTTGTCACCTCATCGAGTCGAATTACATTCACAAGAAGGAATGAAAGAAAGAAGAATCGAGTGGCTGAAGAAGTGGAAAAAGTCTTAAGAAGGGGAGAGTTAGATATCTGGTAGTTTTAATAATTGGAGTGGCGGTTTTTGTAAAAAAATTAAAAACTTATTATTTTATAAATCCTTTTGATCAAATATATATATATATATATATTGTTGGTTTCAAGACTTTTACTGAATTTACTAAATTTAAAAATGGATTTAACTATAAATACTATAAATAAATAAATAATAAAAAATAAATAAATATTATAAAAACAGTGTGGGGAATTCTAACATTTATTTTGACAAATTTCTAAAAAAAAATGATTTTTGTTGTACTAGTTTACAGATATTTTAATATTTTCTTTTTCAATTTTGTTAACATTTAGTTAGATTATTATATTTTTACACTATAATGAATTGGTTGTTTTAATAATTTTCCAAGAGTAAGTTTTTTTAAGTCTTAAGTCATAGAAGATTTAAATTTAAATTTAATTTTTTAAATTAGAATGTTCTACTTTGTATAATTATTTGGTTTATTTTTTTGGCATTGTATCTATCTCATTTGATTTAGTATTATTCTATAAAATTATAATTCTATTATTATATAATGATGTTGTACTTGTAATCTTGTTAATATGAAGGTAATTATATTATTAATAGTTAATTAATTAATGAATATGTAGATTAATGACCTCACAAAAACAACAACAGGCGTTGAAGTCAATGTAATTTTTGATATTCAATTTATATTAATAATTATATCACATCAAGAAAGACGTAATATTTTCATTAATTTTCGGTGGAATAGCTGGGTGTGTGGCTAAAACTGTTATCGCGCCTTTGGATAGAACTAAAATCAATTTCCAAAGTAATTTAGAATATCATTTACACATAAAATACATTGTAATAAATAGCAACAGATCGAAAATTCTCATTTCGTGCAATGATTGAATTTTTACTAAACACATACAAAACTAATGGATTTTCTTATTTATGGCGTGGGAATACTGCAACCATGAGCCGAGTTTTCCCATATGCTGGTATCCAGTATACTTCCCATGCTTTCTATAAACGGCTACTTAAAGTTGATACTATAATTTTGAACAAGGAAGAACGTCAATTAATGATCAAGTATTATTTGTTATTACATTTTGATAATGTTTTAAAGTTATAAGTAATTGATTGATTATTTTGTTTATATAAATATCGTAAACATCTTCATGTTTTTGTGATAATAATTCGCATAAATAAAAATCAAAAATGATAAAGTTTTACCTTAATAATATTATAGTTGCAAACACTTAAATTCCTTTTATATAAATGTGAAATAAATTTATAGGGGTAGATGCTCGATTACACGAGCAGAAAAGCGCTGGGTTTTTAAGCAACCAAACCGTAATAGATTTTGCCCATGTGGAGCCTCGGTAGGATAACAGGGTGGATAAAGGCAGCAGATCCCATCTCTTGTTGATAATGATTCGTCCACATAGCGTTCAACACGACGGAAGAAAATGTGTTTCTTTTTGGTGTCTATTGACTTGAATGGCAATATAAACACAATTAATCTTGTTGAATAAACGTTTCCAATGATATTGACCCGCCTTTTGTCATATTTGTCCGGAATTCGCCACTCTTGGCGCTCATAATTGTCATCACATCAGTAACCGTAAGTGATGGATGTAATCTCTTATTGAATGATTCCGTTCCGATTCCAACAGCCACACAACTCTACTTTTTTGAAATACACAACTCTTAGGGTACCCCTTAGAAGTTTGATCAACTGTCACGCAAACTCTCTTTCTTTTCAAGTTTTTGAAATATTGAGCTAATCAAATCATTCGTTTAATTTTATATCTTGATCTATAAGTATCATTATGATGTTACCCTTTATGTTACCTTCATTTCAGGATATAGATTCAAGAAAATTGATATTTATTTATTAAATTATAAATCAAAAATATAAAATATTCGTGAGTTTCATTTATCTAATATTTTGAATTAATATGTATTAACGTGCTAAGGATATTGCATAAATTGGTGGAAAATGAAAAAAAAATCATAAAAATTAATTTTAAATTGATTTAAATGTGAAAAATTAGGAAATCAATATTTCTCGGGGAACACGTGTGATCAGATAGCAAATGGATTATTAAACACGAATATAATAGTTATAAATCGATGGGGTTATATATAAAATACTAACTAACTAATTACTTAATTAAAATTTTAACTAAATCGTAAATTCATACTAGATAGAAAAAAAAATTCCCGAACTTGACAGGCAGAATAACAGCTTTTAAGGGGTGATAAAATTAGATTATGAGATGATTAACGAAGTAGAAAATGTTAATAAAACTTCTAGAATAGTTGGAAAATTTTTCAAGCGTGCATTTTTAAAAATGAATTAGAGCGTTAAACCTATTATTCAAAGGCATTGAGGTGTATGTTCGTAAAAAAAGGGCACGTGGAGTCAAAAGCAATTGTTTAGTTGAGGAAACTATTTAATAACTCAACACAAAATGTAAGCAAAAAGAATACTTCATTCTTCGGTCTCGTGTGTTATAAGGAATCAGTGTTAAATGAAACGTACAAATTCTTATGTTATATAGAACAGCGGTACCCTTAAGGATATGCACGAAACACATTAGAAATATTTGGGGAGAAAAAGATATTAATTTAATGATGATATAGCAAATTTAAACAAGCTCAATTATCACTTTAAAACAATTAAACTCGTATATTGATTCTAATTAATTATATAATCATTGAGCTATCTATTATTTTTGATTAAAAATTAATTTAAATAAAGTATTTAAAATTTTAAATATATTTAATTGCTGTGCAACAATAGTAATGCAAGGTTTTAATAAAAATTCATGTAGGCATTGAAATTGTTTCTAACAAAGTTTTTCGGTAAGCGTACGCACACAACTAACATTTTAACTTTTTGCTACAGCAAAAACTTGTTTTTAAAATATTTAAAATTCTAGAAAATGTTTTACGGTTTTAATATAAGTTTCTTTCTCACATCACTGAATACACTGAAGCGATATTGCATAATGATCATCGAACAATCTTATTAGAAGCTGCTAACACATCTTCTAAATTATTTTTTAAATCCGGTTCAATAGTTAACGTCAAAATTTCAACTATTTATTTAATGAAATATTGTATAATTTCCAAACAAAATTTCAGCATTGAATAAAATATTTTCAAAACCATTTATTAAAATTTCGATATTTAAAATATATTTATTTAAAAATGATTTACTAATAAAACTTTTAAAAAGCTTGTTTAATTTTTCAATTTTTCAATTTAAAAATTATTTTAATAGTTATTTTAATAGTCAATTATTTATCATTTAAAATTATCTTAATAAATCATTGAAATATTTAATTCTCAGCTAAAAACACCTCAAAAATATATTTGGTATCAAATCTCTTTTTAGCCCTTTAGATATAAACTTTTTTAAAATAAAACTCATTTTAAAAAACTCATTTTAAAAAACTCATTTAAAATAAATCATTGAAATATTTAATTCTCAGCTGAAAACACCTCACAAATCTAATCAAGAAAGTAAATATCAAGTTATCTTTGAGTAGACTTTATATAGCAGATATCTCTAAAGACAATTAGACTATTTCATTTATCATTTTGGGTGATGAAACTCTAAAAGATGAGGAGATTTAAATTTCAAAGAACCTGCTGCTCCCTATGATTGTATTTGAACCTATTGATTGACACAATCTTACTGTATGCGTTGTCGGGTAGAGGAGTGCTCGATTATTTTATCTGATAACAAACACTATAATTAGATCGTAACTGCATCTTCTGGTCAGGCAGGTCATCTCACTTTAGAATGACTCTACAAATATTCTTTATTGCTGTCAAATTGAGGCTCTGTCTGATAAAATAGAGGACCGAGTCTTTAGCAACAATTTTCTTTTTTTTCCCAAATCTTAAATAGAGCTTTAATACCGTATTTTTCAAGTGACGAATAACCTGCAATATAATGTTCAATTATCTGCAATTACTTCAGTAGCAGATTTCTTACATTGGTTGACAAAATATACAGAAAAGGACATTTCTTTACATAAACGGCATTTAAAGAAAAATTTTTTCATTTTTAATCATTTATTTGGAATTTTCACTGCTTCTTGGCTTTCTGAATAAAACTTTCTGACTAAAACTAGCCATTTCGAAAATTGTGACGCTTAAGTTTCCATTCAATTAAAAAGAATAAGTCTACCATCATGTCATCCAAATTTCTTTTTAGGAATACTAAATTCCTCTTCGAGCATTAATGAACAGCTGTGGCACCAGGTTGCCATTTCTATATCCACTGAAATATCAGTGAACGGTCTACGGAATCATATTCAGGTATAATATGTCCGTTGCCTAATTTCCAAAGGTTCCTTTTTGCACGAAGAGTTTTTCAAGAGTTGCCGGATATGTTCTTCGTCCTGATTTTAAGATTTTTTCTGAAAATACCATCACGTTTATAACTATATGAACTTTTCTTGGGCAGCTTTTTAAATATTTACTAGTTATCTTTGTGTCTATAATCGCCTCTTGAGGTTATAAGGTGTATTTTGACAGATGAATGTTTATTCCAGGGCACAATTTCACCACGATCATTCTTTCTTCAATAAAATCTTCAAAAATTATAAAAATAGAATGTTTTTATCAAGAAACTTTTATTGTATGCTTCCAGTAGTAAAAAAATGTCTTTGAAACTTACCTTGATTTAATTATCGGGTCATTACATGTTAGATTTGGTGAAATAATGTCTTTCTACTTTTGATAATCATTCAATCCCCTCTGTTATCCTCACTAGAAGTTCTTACCATTTGAACTGGCATGAACTGGGGAGTTACTTTTCAGCAGTGTACCTGATTGTAATCCATTCTTGTTTTGTTATCAAAACAGTCACTTCATTTTCTCTATGTTATCTTTAATTCCCATTTCAAAAATATCCAAAATTGATTTTTATTTGGATTCCCGATTATTTTAAGATAATGTCCAATGTTCACAATACTATTTGCAATCGACATATTATCGAATATTTTATAATCAAGAGCTCGTTAAAATCATGTGTAAAGTCCGAATTTGTAGATTGTCAACAAAGCTTTCTTTATAATTTTCATTACCTAGTAATGCTTTAATTGTCTGTAGATTTTCTTTTCTCTATTTAATCTAAAGGTTTTTAAAATTATCTCCAAAGATAAAATATTTAAAATTTGTCGAAAAAGTGGCTAAAATGGGTGAAAAATTGTTGCTCCTGACGAATGCGTGATTTTTTTTTGAGTTCATTGCTAATTTAAGAAATTCTACAAAGTCTGGTCTATATCAGTTTTGTCTGTATGAGTTTTTGAAAAAAACTGCAATGCTTAAAATGTAAATTTCCCCATTAAGAAGGATATATTATTACATATTTGACAGTCAGGACTTTTGTGGTCTTAGGTTACATGGTCAGCACTCTTCACACTACTTTTAAACTTGAGAGAAAATATCCCATTATAAACTTTGCAAGAGAAATCGAATCATCAACTCAGATAAACATTTCTCTCAAATGAATAGGTTCAAAAATCAGACTATCGTTTGTTTCTATCGCTTAAAAACAGTTTGAACGGTAAAGAATTCTATGTTAGGAAACACTTGCTAAACTTCTTCAAGGGAAACCGTTCCTATTTTGTAACCCGAAAACTGGGCCAAAGTGATAATAGGTTATTGGTTCACATAACTAATTAACTCTGTTTTTAAATATATAACATTTTGATCAACCCAATAATTTTGTTAAATTCCATTTCTGTGAATTTTACAGTTCAAAATTTATTTTCCCATGATTTCTAAAATTGAAGAACACTGTAGTCTATTCTAATTCTTGGTAGTTCTAAATTTTGTAAAATAAACATCTTGGTAGATAAAATCTAAAATCAGCAATGGCGTCAAATATTTGCACAAAAATGAAAATTCCAATTTACTGATACATATAAAATAAACATATAAACATTATTTGTAACGAATGAAGGACAACAACTTCAATAAGTTTTGTTTATTTTTATAATTGATAATATTATTTTGTTAATCGAGATGCTGACAAATTATCATGGATTGAGTTTTTTTCTACCTAATTATTTAATTATTCACTTAAAGTAAGTTAAAGTTTCGAGTCTAAATCAGATAAATGTTTGGTTAAATCGTTTTAAAACTAAATAAAAATCAAAACTAAACTGCAAATCTTTAGAAATCATTAAATTGTGCATATTGTTTAAAAACTCAATGCAAAATATTTCTATTCGGTACAACTGAAAATTCAATTATAATTTCCTTTATTGTCAACATTTTATATTTAACACAAATTTTCGGAAGTCTTTTTCAACAATAACTTGAAAATGCCAATGCCAGAAATTCGTGTTAAATATAAAACATTGATCTATGGTGGACAATAAATGGTGGATAAATGAAGTCGTAAATGAAAATAAATCAATGGTGAAAAGGTCAAATGATTTTACTGATATTAACAAGATTTGTAGGATAGTTGTTAAAATATTTTTTTAATTTCAACTTGTTTTAAAAAACTTGCTATTAATAAATTAAAATTTTTATATTTAAAATGTTCTCAGTTAAAATAGTATTAATTTAAATTAAATCAAAAATAAAATAATCTCTTTACAGCTGGCTTCTTACTACTAAATTAAACTAAAATATATTAAAAGAACATTTCACTGTTCACTTTCATTTGCCTTGAAATGTCGTCGGCTGTGTTTATTTTCATTTCTTATGTACAGCTGTTTCTTATCAATGTACGTGATGTGTACATTACTTTGAATGATGGATTAATAAGTACGGTAAAGAATAATATTTTAACACAACATATATAAAAACTTTATCAAGGAATTTCTAAACCTCTTCTTTCAGTTGTTCTTTGTTAGTAGACTTTTGACTTCTCAAAGATATTTAAAGATGAAGTAATAAATAAAAATGGTTTGCAGCCAAGTCATGTAAATATTGAGAATGAAGGAGGCCAAAACTTGCTGATTTCATTTGTGTGAATTGGATCATTATGCTGAAGGAAATCAAGAATGGATTTGTGGGATTTTAGTATGTGCTTTATTGTATTCATCACATGTTCCACATATTAACTGGTATTGATTTCGATATAACTATCTACAAAATTAGCGAAAACAACCCCACAATAATCCCAAAATCGGTGAACATAATCAATTTATAATGATACATTAATCACCTCTTTTTGTGTTGGTCTTCTGTGGAAATTTTCATTTCTTTGACTTTTATTTACTAACTTGAAAATACAATAAGATGCGTTTGATTAACTGTTATGATATTTATTCAAGAAACCGTTGTCAAGTTACTCGAATGTTTTAAAACTGGCCTGATAAAAATGAGTCTGTTCTCATAAATTTCACTAGATATGAAAATGTAAAATAAACCCCGAGGAACGTTTTCTTGATTAGGTTAGGTTGAGTTTCTCATATAGTAGTGAGGTAGTAATCCGTTTCTCAACATGTACCGATTTTCATTTGTCTTGCTGGACTTATCGTTTTTGAATATCACGATAAATAAAGTCTAACAATGCAAATATTTATATTTTAAGCTACGAATGAACGTTAATTCTCAGTCATTACCAAGGTATTATTCTTACAAATGAACTGCAGAAATTATTTTCGATTTCTGCAGATATTTTATTAATATGACTTAACTAATTTCATTAGCTTTGTATTTTTTTATTAAATTCTCTTTTATAAATCTGCTTAGATTTATTTTTACAATATTTTATTGATCTTATATAAATGAAAATGAAAAAATAAAGGTAAAATAGAAATGAATTGTGCAGGGAAAAAGGAAATTTTTATTTCTATTTGTGCAAAAATGATAGAATTATCGATTATTTGAATGAATCCAAAAGTTGCAAATAGTTTTTAAAAACATGACCAAAATTATTGGGAAGGATTAACATCTTTTGATTAATATAGAAGTTTAGACAAATTTATGTAAAATAAAGACGTCAGTTACTTTTACAAATACATGAGAAAATTTCGTTGTTTTTTATTGACCCTACTTCCGCCACCGTTTGATTAAAAGTTGCATTTACCTAACATATCGTTACCAGCTGAAAGAATGTAAAGGTATTGTTTTATTTATGAACACAAAGACCATATTAAATTCATTTATAGCCAGCATTTACAAATAGGAACAATTATAAATAATTGTATATATTACAGAATATTTTCAAATGGGTGCCAAAAATGTGCACAAATGATAATTTTTTAACTTTTTTTTAGTTTAATATGTATTTCATATATGTTCTAGTTTCTTTTGGAGATTTTATACTTTATTTATAACATTTTTTTCATTTCCTATAAGTTTGTATCTAAAGGGCTAAAAAGAGATTTGATACCAAATATATTTGTGAGGTGTTTTCAGCTGAGAATTGAATATTTCAATGATTTATTAAGATAATTTTAAATGATAAATAATGGACTATTAAAATAACTTTTAAAATAATTTTTAAATTGAATTTTTTAAATTGATATTGAAAAATTAAACAACCTTTTTAAAAGAAGTTTTATTAGTAAATAATTTTTAAATAAATATATTTTAAATATCGAAATTTTAATAAATGGTTTTGAAAATATTTTATTCAATGCTGAAATTTTGTTTGGAAATTATACAATATTTCATTAAATACTTGGAATTATGACGTTAACTTTTGAACCGGATTTAAAAAATAATTTCGAAGATGTATTAGCAGCTTCTAATAATATTCACGTGCAATTATTTTAACACTCAATATGTATTTGAATGCTTTCGTGATTTTTATTCAAAAATTAAACTTTTAGTAACATTTTGCAATCATCTCTTAAAATATCAATTTTTTTAAAAATTTTAAACTTTCCGGGTTTTTATAAAAATGTACCTGGTCATATTTTTAATGAAAAAAATATCGGACTGAAAGAGCTATGGAAACCCTGTAATAAATGTCAAGAGTTGGTTATGATAAATTTCAATTGAGATATAAAAACAAAATCTAAATGAGCGTTCGTAAATTACATAATACTAAATATGGCATTTTTGAAACCCCCTCCTTTTTCCCATTACAACAGACCATAACAAAAATTTTATCCACTTCCGCGCTTGCGTAACGTAATAAGTATGTGTAAGTATTTAAAATATAATGTGATCTATTATCAAATAGTAAATAGAAATACAGTATTTATTTATATTTTTAATATTTTTATTTATTTCACATAATTATGTATTTTATCATGGTCACTGAAAATGTTTATCCAAATTTACGATAGGAATATATTCTTCTTCTTTTGCTTCAGAAATTGATGCATTAATTAAATTCATATAATTTCCATCAATTCGTTCACAAGTCTCTAATCCTTCATATTCTTCAAAGAAAATCATGTATTCATCATCTCACCTTCAAAAGTTATTTTTAGGTTGTTTTCTTGTTTTTGACATTCCTTTTTCTTTAGAATAAACTTTGCGATGATTATTGAGCAATGTGTGTGATTCAAAATAAATATCACAATTTAAACCAGTCCTTAATTTTATTTAATTCTTTAAAATGCAATGCTTTGAAACAGATTTGAATATTTGAAATTTTCCTTTTCTTTTAACTCACTTAACATTTTGCACACTAAATTCAACCCAAATAAAAATTTACATTGTAATAAGAAATTCAAATAAATTTCATCAGTTTTGTTTGCTTTTTGTTTGTCATAAATGTTATTGCTTGAACATTTGTTTCTGTGAAGTCATTCAAATTTCGAAAATACTTTTTCTGTAAATTTTGTACTCCCTCCTCTTGGTAACACTCCCTAAGAATTTCTCAGACCTCCTTCCTCCAAAGGCGTCATGTAATTTACGAAAAGTCTCTGATTTAAAAAAAAATATATTTATTAGGTCTATTACCATATTTTAGGAATTTTTTAATTTTCTTTAGCAAAAAAATTGCTTTCAACTTCATTTGTGGTTCTTTGGCAGGAATGACATCTGTATTATGTACTTATCCATTAGATCTCGCCAGGGCAAGAATGGCTGTGACTAGTATTAAAAGGTACGTAAATTTTTATGTTTATATTAATGGATACATATTTTCTTAATTTGTTTTCCTTCTTTATTGTTATTATTATTCTGCAACATTTTCTTCTATAATAATATTTTAATAACCATATTGGAGTAAGTGCTTCAGTTTGTATTCAAATTGAATAAATTATTCATTTATGTAACTCTGTTTATAAATTGAAAATGTCAAAAACAGAATTCAACTTTTGTTTGTTTAATCATCGTTTATTTGTTAATAAATAAAGGGTTATCATGCTAACATGCTTTATTTTACCCGTGTTAATATGCCATTATATGCCACTATTTAAAGTAATTCATTCTCAGTCTGGCGCAACAGCAATATATTTTGGAATAAAATTAATACAATATGATTAATATGATTCTCCTGGTGGAGTATGCAAAGTACAAAATATGATATTTTTATCAATTTAAATCAAAAATCTCACCAATTTTATTTTTTTTGCGTTATCTGTTGGATTTTGATTGACCAATCACATTTCAATGCTGAGTATGAGGTTTAGTTTAAAAGTTAATAAGAAATATATATTATTACAATTTTCCCAGATTTAAGGGTTACAAAGCAATGAGAAAATGAAGGACAAATTCATGTGATAGGCTCGTGGATCACGTTAATTGTCTTAAAAATGCAAGACCTTTTGTCTACGGTGAGTATTTAAAAAACACTATTTCCTACTATTCGTATTAAAGTCTTGGTTGTAAATGGTATATAACAGGGGTGGGCACGAATGAGGTCCTCGAGAGCCAAATACAGGTTTTCCTTGTATTACAAAGAGCCACAACATATTGTCATATTCAATATTCACTATGAAATCAGATCTCAATGGGAGCCACACACTCATCAAAGAGCCGCACTTGCCCATCCCTGGTATATAAGCTACTCATCGAAGGACAATTTACTAAAGATAACTGTGTCTGTTTATCAAACTACTTTAAATTATTGTTTCCAAACGGGGAGTGCTCGTCTCTAGGGCAGACTTATACTTTTTAGAAAGGACTTAGGATATTCGAGAGATTTTTTTAATTTATTTTTTAGCACAAAAGACGTTTATTTTTTATTTAATATATTCCTTCTGAAAATATAACTTTAAATTTATAATACACATACTTATATTAATCAGAATTGGCCATACCAAAACAATAATTACATTTTGAGAACTACATCTTTAAGACAATATATATTTTTGTAAAGGGTTCGGAAACATTGCTTTACATCAAAAGTTTCTCAGCATATTATTTCAATTATCTAGCATCTTCATATATTTTAAGAAAGATGTGCCCATTTAAAATCATTTAATTATATTGGAACAGATTTAATTAGGAAATTAATTTTTATGTGTAACGATTCGCATAAAGTATTTAAATTAAAATATAATATTTGCGATAGTTAAACTTGAGCTAAATTAATACACGAATCTCTAATTTTCATTAACATTTAAAAGACATCCTTTTATTGTTTGTATATGGTCGCATAACTAAAAGTAATGGAAAAGGAAATACCATATGTGGTGAATAACATGAATTCGAACATGCCAACAGATGGTTGAAGTTTCGTAAGGTAATGCAGAATTGTATGTACAGTTGTATAAAATGTTTCCCCCAACCAAGTCAGGGAATTGAAAAATCGTAGTTTATTTAAATTAGTTTAAACCAATCATTCTCAATCAGCGCGAACATTTTAAATAAACGATTATCTTATTATAAAGAATCATCATGTTTGAACCATTTGTTTGTTGATTATAATATATCACAAACTTGCTTTAATTAGGATTAAATTTATATGTTGATTTGTTTAAAAATTGGATAATTTTCGACAAAATTTGAGATTACCTACAGTGATTTTCAACCTTTCTCTTTTCGCGGAACATTTGTAATGCTCTACAAATTTGGTGGCACACTAATGGTGCCAAATAAAGTTGTACTGTAAATCAGACTGTTCGTATAGATGGATTATTTATAATCACGATTTTATTAAAATGTATTGTGTATGCATAATTATATAAAATTATATAATTAAAGATAATATAAATTCGAAATACAGGATTTCGTTTACAATTTATAACAAATATTAATGATAGTTATTATTTACAGTAGTTGGGAATTATAATTAATTTTGTTTTTTTGTTAATTTTCAAAAAATTTTTCAAATTGGTTGAATAAACTTAGCATAAGATTATTTTATCACAAGATGTAATTAACAAATTTTAATTAATAAAGTGTCAGACCTTCAGTATCATCTAAATTTCTCTCCTCTTCTACAAACCACGTATCTCATAAAAATTTTCTAATATGTTGATACCAGTGTCAAAGTATTTTTGACGTGTTTCGTTATACTGAATTTGCAAACTGCTGCCTTATATGATTTATATAAAACATCGCTATTGTATTATCTCTTAGTCACAATCCTAATAAGAAAATCCTTCTTCAAATCTTTTGTAAAATGATACCGAAATTTTTGGTGTTAACATTTCTATTGATTAAAAAAAATTGCATAACAGGGAAAAATTATTTCTAAAAAAGAAAGGCATGTTGCTAAATGTTGAGTGTTCAGTAAATTAATTTGATTGAAATTTAGTGGTTTTTTGTTAGATTTTGTATATTTATTTTAGTGATTGAAAAATATATTTAAAATAATTTTTTAATGAAAAATATTTTTTAAATTGAAAAATAAAGTACTTATTTATTCGCTGTCAAAGTCCACTTTGACACTAATTTAATTTTCATACTGTTTAATTGTTAGAGTGTAAAGTGCCTTATAAAGTGCCTTATAGTAGATGTTGTGAATCAATCAAAATTAATTAAAATTTAATTTGTCGAATTACAGGTAAATGATTCAGGAAGTGTTTGGAAAGTTAAATTCTTATTAAATTATTTTAATTCAAAGAAGGTTGCTAGGATGTTTAGACATAAAAATAAAAACTAATTGATTAAATTAAAAATTGGTTAATGTCAAGAGAAAAAAGTCATCTTGGGACTCGAAAAATTAAAAGTTGACTTTCATAGGATTAACCCATTCGCCTTATATGGAATAGTTGAAAATTCATCCCAAATAACAAAAATTGTATTCTTTGTATTCTTTTTTAACTTTAACATTAACCCCACATTCTAACGGGGTTGGTGAAGCGAAGCGAACAGGGGCAGAGCCCCTAGTAATACTAAAAATTATCAATGCATAAAGCCACACGGAAAATATTACACTGATAAAATGCATGTTTTCTTTTTTATGATATACTAACTACACTACATTTGCAAGCTTTTGATGAAATTGTTTCAATATATATTTGAAAATGTATTGATGGTAATGATGTGCTTTTGTTCGCTTTTTTCTGGTGTTTTTATTTTTTGTATGTTTTGTTCAATCATTTCTTTTGTTAATTTTTGTTTGAAAATGTGAAATGTTCGATCTTTATGAATAGTTTTGAAAATAACACGAGGAACTTAAGGTTATTAGGGTAATTCAACCTAAATTCATTATAATAAGGTTATCAATTAATTCAAACTGGTTTTTACTCTACAATTGACATAAAATTATATTAACGTTGCTAAATGTTCGATTCAAATCCTTAGAAATAAAACTTAACCAAATTAAATGTCAATAGTTTAACTGAATTTTTAAATGAAGTGTCAACAATATTGAATAAACAGCACCTTATATTCTCGGATATACACACTTTTTTATAAAAATTTTATAATAAATAAACAACGTCTGCGGTATATGCAGAAAATATGGTAATATTTATAGATTTTTATAATAATTTTTCAAAAATAAAATCTGAAATAAATTCTCTAGATATTTAAAATGTAATCTTTAAATGAATTAATTTGTTGGTATGTAATTTATTGAGGTTATTTTTAAATTTACACAAAACTTCCGATTTAGCGGACAAAATTTTTTATACTTATTTTGTATGCAAATTAAAAACCTGCTAATTTTAAGTTGTTTTTAACTATGATTTGCAAATAAATACATTAACATTTTTTAGTTACTAATTCAGTTATTTTTTGCAAATTTAGTTTGGTGAAGCAATAAAATGATAATTTAAGCCTTTTGCTGCAAATAATGTATTTAATGAAAGAATTTTCGACTATAAGATAGTCCTTGTCAATCTCCTGTAATCATCATTTTATAGTTTAGTGAAGACAATAATTTTTATTCTCATTAAGTAAAAGTAAACTATATATGCATGTTTTGAACTTGTTGCATTAAGAATACAAAATTTTTCAGCATAAGCATTCGATAAATCTTATTTTTATAAAATAATCTCTCGGCATTGAAGAACACACCCTAGACCGCATTAGTTCACTATATAGAGGTCTTGATGTATTTCAAAATATCTATACTCATTTTGTTAAGAATAAATGTTTTAATATAAACTAGAAGTTCCTTTATTTTTCTCGAGTACTAGTAACATACATGTACCTCCGTCATCTTTATATCTACCAAGTAATTATAACACTCGGCATTATAATATGTATTGCTATAGATTTTGTACACAAGAGTGTACAAAACACGGCTCCAGTGACCCGTTTTCAAAAATAATGTTTTTCAGCGCCCCTTGAAAAAAAAATCTATTTCGATTGATAATAAAATTGTAAGTGTAACTACATGTGTAATTTTTGAATTTTCACAGGCTAGTCTGCAAATAAAGCAAATTTAAACTAAAACTATAAATCTATGTATTGAGATGAAATAATAAAAATAAAATCGCACACAATTGTTTGTTATTAATTTTTATTAAAATTAAAAATAATCTCTACTAACAAGAATTAGCATGGTGACGTGATGTGCTACTATTTTTCTTAATCAAATTGTATTTCTCCGTGACCTCTTTAAATTTTGATGATGGAATTTAGCAAATACCCACGAAGCATAGAAAATGAAAGATTTTTTAAAACAAGAAAAATTCAGTAAATTATGATTTTTTTTGCTGCAGGCTTTTCTCAACCGTTGAATAATTCAATTAACAAATCTTTTAAAGATAAATTGGACAAAATAGGTAAAGGATTATATCAAAAAAAGCCTTCTTTATAAAGCTAATGGCATAGATATCTGATTTGTTAAATAAAATGTCAAATGAAATAATTAATAGTTTTTTAATACAAAATATTTAAACCCACTTTATGAATTTGAATGTTCACGATTGTAAGAGGTTTATACTTCGCCACCTAATTTTACAAAATAATACGGTTTTGTTTGACGAACAACGTAAAATGATTCTAATTGCGAAAGATTAAAATACGAATCTAACATACTTTTTTTCATTTTTTACTCCAATATATCATTTAAATTTGCTTGAAAGATGATTTTTTTTTAAATTTATGTTCGTTATCATCCCTTCCTCAAATTTAATAGGGATTATATTATGGAAAGTATTGTAATAAATTGATATATTTTGAGAAAATGGAAGTTTTGCAGGCTCAAATTTTTTTTAATATATATTGTTTAAATATCTCTCCGTGTATGTGGATCATTTTTTTTTATATGTTCCTGAGTATGTAGTTTTATTATACATATTTTGTCAATGAATAAGGTACAGAGAAATGAGTAAAGTATCTATAATAGAAGAAAATTAATCTTATAACTACAAATCAGAGTAATAAATAAGGCATTGAAATAAATGCAATCTTGTATAAAAGGCAATAAAAGGATGAAATAAAATTAAAACATATATATATATATAGACAAACTGAAAAAGGTAGATTATAATTATAAATGTACATTTCAAAATCTTGATTCTCGATCAATTTAAAAATATATCAGATCACCTCACTAATCATTATAAACTAATTAAAAAATAATCATTTGCAATTTAAATTAAACATTACATCAAAATAATAGAAAAATAATAGAATTTCAATTTTAATGTAAAAAGATGTATCATTATCAATTGAATCATCTGAAATAAGTTTATTTCTTTTATCAAAGATTTGAGATTAAATGCCGGTTTTATTCACTGTACACTTTGACCTTAATGACTGTCGAGTGCAGTGTTTCCCAATTCGTGTTTTGCGAGCATGGAGGACCGGAGACTCGAATATCCATTATTTAAAAAAAACATTTCCCTCTTTTCACGCATTTTTTGAAATATTGTTACGGCATGAATAATACATTGTGTTTACAAATATTATTTAAACTTTAAATTTTAAATGATTCATGACACTTGCGAAGCAACGAAATAGTGAGATTTGTTTCAACCACAGCTTCTTACACATGGAAATACTTTTTGCAAAATCATTGCCCGCGGAATTAGGTGTTTTGACCTCAGATATTAATATGGTAAATTATATAAAAACGAGGCTGTTAAAATCACGAATTTTTAAACATTTGTTCTCATTGATGGAAGCAAAATATGAAGGTTTACTCTTTCATACAGAAATTAGATTGCTTTCGCGTGTGCTGGAATTAAAAAACGAATTGCTTGTTTTTTTAACAAGAAAATGTGTTTTGCGCAAAATCTTAAGGATGATATGTGGTGTGGCAAACTGGGATATTTGACAGATATATTTAATTATTTGAAAATTGTCAATAAGATAATGCAGAATTTAAATAAAAATATATTAACATCAACAGACAAACGTTATACTTTCCACAAGAAAATCATTTTTTGGTAAAAAAGAGTCGAAGAAAATAATCTTACCATGTTCTCATTTGTACGTCACACCGATTGTGTTTCATTTATAATGAAACATTTATCTATCTTAGAAACTAGCATTAAAAAATTTAGGAGTTTATATCCCCATCATCTGACTGCGCTTTGAAGATTCACCACGCTGAACTTAGCCTTGATGAGTTCTGGATATCTATCCAAAAAGAATATTGACAGATCTCAATAAAAGATATAAACGTTTATTATGCTTCTCAACTTCATACTTATGTTAACTATGGTTTTCCACGTTAATAACATAAAAACAAAAATAGGAAGGAATAAAAAAATTTGGAGTGAGAAATTAGGGTAATTTTGTCATGTATACGAAGATAATATGTAAAGAAATGTCAAAAACATCAGGTCCAAAGTTTACTTTAAATTAGTTATAGTTGATGGATATACATACGTATATTTTTTCTTAGAATACAGTATTTATTATTTTCCATATTTTAAAATCATTATTTTGTTTATACCTATCTCAAATTGTAGCAATGTTTTCTATTGTAATAAAAAACCACTTCATTTATTTTTGTAATTAAGTGTTCCATCAAAAAATATTGTGTATAAAAGTGTTCCGCACTTCAGAAAAAGTTAGAAACCACTGGTTTAGTGCGTGTAGAGTTTGTGTTTCTTCTGCCTTTATTTTTAAATTTTTTTATCCTTAAAATATTTTTTGCAATACTGTAATGTACCTATTTGGAGTTTGTATGTTTCCTAGAATTTAATTTATTATGTTGCCATGACTAAAGACTTATTTTAATTAATTAGCGTTGGTGAATTCATTTCATCATATGTAACTTGTATATTTGATACCTAAAGTTTACATTCTTATGTGTTTATTGTAATAAATCGAGGACAAACACCACCAAAAAATTCTTTAGTGCTGCAAACATAATTTGAAAATAATAATTTCCACAAATAATAATATTCAAGTGTTTCAAAGAGTTTATGGTAGCTACATTTCTACACTTGATCGGCCAATGAAAATGTGTTTTAGAATATTTAGAATTAATTTCAATCTTGGAGATGTTATTAGCATATTCAGAGATTCAGTAGAATAATGATCAATCTGCTTGAAATTGAAAAATGTGCGTTGTATTTGAATGATCAGTAAACTATTAAAATAAAAAGGAATATCCTTAGAATTTCTGCAAGTTCTTGAACATCTCGTAGATGACTACCGAATGATTAATATTGTGTGAAAATAAGAGATCCTGCGTCTCAAATCTATGAAACAAATGTAATTGAAGGGAATGATGATTAAAGTGCATCTATGTCAAACCTTTGTCTTTTTAATTAGTGTTAAATTATTTACTAGACTTGCGAACACACAAAATAATAATAATAATAATTATAAAGTGATAAGTATAAAGCATTAATTAAATGTTAAACAATTAAATGATAATTTAAGGCTCTTGGTGCGAATTGTATATTTTAAAAAATGAAAGAATTTTCAACTATAAAAATAGTCCTTTTCAATTTCCTGGAATTTTGTTGATTCTATTTTCAAATGCTTTTTGATATTCTCTTTTATTTCCTTTTTCTTACTTCTCACTTGTTAAAAATAAACTTTTTTGAAGAATTTAAAAATTTTAATTAATTTAATATCCTCTAAAATTCATAACAAAACAATTTTAAGTTTTTAAAGCTTCTATAATTAACTCATAGAAACCTTAAAATAAATAATATCATAATAACTATTTACATACGCAATTTAAAAATTTGTAAATATCCCTAATGATTTCTAAAAGTTTACTTCCTTGAAATTTAATCTAGTTTTTTTATATTATTTTTAAAATAGTTTTTTATATTATTTTTTTAAAGGAAAATATTCTTAAGGTCAATAACAACTAATCAAACATGATGATTTCATTGATCTCTTCTTTAGTATTGATTATTGACTGTCTGTTTATGATCAGAATTGCCTCTTAAAATCTGAAAATTTTCTTTTGGATGTTTCCGTTGACTCTATATGTTCTTTAACTCTTTGGTGCAAGGTCCTGAGCGTACTTCCAGTGTATATTTCTTTACATACATTGTACGTGATGCAATAGACAACTTTCTTCTAAAGCATATTTTCTTTGGTGTCTGGCAATTTTCTATTGTGCAATTGTTTTCTTTTTTGTGTTGTTTGCCAGAGCTTCCTTTAATGTCCAATATTTATGTGCTATACGAATTGGAAGGCCAGTGCGTTTAAGTTCTTTCAGGATCTTGAAGTCGAGTATGTCGCTGATGAATAAAAATATTTATTTTTTGTGTTATCTCCCTAAATCTTTTTGGGGTTGAATTCATTCTTTCAATGTCCTCATTGTGATATCTGTTTCTGTGTAGAAGCTTTAAATTATCATTTAATTGTTTAACAATAATAATAATAATAATAATAATATTAAGCAAGTATATGATAATATAAGTTTTTTGCTGCAAAGTATATATTGAATAAAAAGAAAAAAATCGATTATAAAAATTATCTTTATCAATAATAATAAGTTGAGTTTTTATTTTTAAAATTTAATTAAAAATCTAATAATAACACTTGGTAAAAATCAACTTATGATTACTAAAATTTATGAAATAATTTTTTATATAGATATGGAAATCTTTTAGATGTTCTAAGAATAATGAGAAAAGAAGAAGGGTTACTAGCATTGTACAGAGGCATCAATCCTACTATCATAGGAATAATACCTTATGCAGGAGTTGGATTTTTAGTATTTGAAAGTATAAAAGATATTGTAACCAGTAAGTCATTTACATTTTTATCGATAGAATTTTTAATTAAAAATGTTCACCATTGATCAAAAATAATAATTTCCCTGTTAGATGACATTAGAATGTTTGTTCTCGACCAGGGAGTTGTAAATTCCGTAAAATAAATATAAAAATTTTAATAATACTAAATTAAATTTTAAAATATCTGAATTCAAAATCATGTCTCTAGTTGTGGAAGAAATAAAATTAAACAGGTTTTGTTGTGAAAATTTCGGTAATTAACAACTTGTGAGTTTTATTATTTTTTCACTTTCTATAATATTCAGTGGTGTGATTCAAAGTATTTAATAACCGGTTCGCACCCTCAAAACATTTGAGAACCTGATCGCACTCACCCAAAAAAATTAAACTTTAATTTATTATTTAATTTCATAAATTATTTTAATTTAAAAGAATTCAATAAAAAAAGATAATAGAAACAGGATATAGCTATATTACTTATTATTTATATATATTATAATGTGTTTAAAATTATTGTAAATATTTCCAAATTGAAATTTGATTTTCATTATAGTTTTTTGGTGTTGCTTTTTTTACTCTGCTGCCATCTGCAGAGTGGTTCTTTCTCAACCACGTTTTAACAAATGGTTCAGCGTTCCATATATCCAAAGGAAGACCAATTAAATTTATTACCATAAGATTGGCAACATTTTGAACAACTAAACGGTTTCTTTTTTCGGAATATATTAGATTCATGGTAGCAAACCCTCTTTCGTCTTCCGCAGAACTAATCGCTACAGTATTCATAATGTTTTTTGCTCGTTGTATTGATGATGGAATTATTGATCTTGTAGCTGCTGTACACAAACTTGGTGAGCCTTAGATGAAAAGTGTTCATTCATTTTCTTTCGGAGAGAAGCTTACTGAGTGATTTTATTTTTTCCAGATGCTTCAATATTGAAGCTTTTTCCATTCAATCGATACATGAATTCCCTTCGTTTTTGTTGAATCTATTTGTGCGCAATAATTACAACCCAATTTCTTATTTTGAACTAATAACCCATCATATTTCTTCTGGAAATTCTGAAATTGCGAAGGCTTCCAGCAATCTGGGAGATTGCTTTTGACTTCATCACTGATTTCCACAGTATTAGGTGAAGGTAGTACTTCTACTGTTTGATCACTGATTTGTACAATATTGGTTGAAGGTGGCAATTCTGTTTCTGCTGTTTGTAAAATATTAGTTAAATCGTGGTTTGTTATTGGGGTTATATCTTCGCCAGACTTCGGCTTCTTTAGAAAAAAATCGGACAAAATTTGTTATCCAGAGCGCTTCATGATGGCTGAAACAAATACCGAGAATTTCCAAATTTAACATTGATATATATATATATATATATATATATATATATATATATATATATATATATATATATATATATATATATATATATATATATATATATATATATACTTACAATTTTTATACAATTCACTTGTTTTTACAACACTATTTTTAAACAAAATTTGTGACCGCAGTAACGAAAATTTTAAAACTAAGTTCAAATCATAAATTGCAAGTATGCTTTGGTAAAATTTTTGAATTTCGTATGTGATTGTTTATTTTGCTTTTAATTTCTTTGTTAATAGCCGGTAGAATAGAAACGGTTCGCGTGAACCGGATGAATCTCACCACTGATAATATTTTAATAATTTATTTGTTTACAATTCATATATTATCATATAAATAAATTTCTATCTTTCAGTCCTTTGATAAAAAGGACTATATAAAAAGTGTGATATTAGTAGCACGAAGCATAACAAATAATCTTCATAACATAAAAAATATTTTAAATTTTAATTTTTCATAATTTTGCGCCCCTTGAAATAATACTGCTCGCTCTATGCAGCCTCTTATGTCGTTTATGGTCTTTATATTTTACTTTTGCAAATTCAGTAACAAGTGTTAATAAATTGGTTAAGTTGTTGATGAAGAATCATTTTTGTTAATTAGGATAAAAGAGGCTGTTGATAAAAATCCTAAGTTCCATGTAATTCGGCAGATGTAGTTAAGTTGGATAATGAGGTTGTGGTGGTCTTCCATGGGTGGTTCTTTACCAAATGGAGTTTTTAATGAATTAAAAAAATTAAATAAACTTTATTTAAAGGTTGGTTATTTGTATGTCATTTTTTAAAAATTTAAACAAAGAATCTGTCAGCTTATTCCGATTTCGATATTTTATTATTTGAAACCTAATATCTTGTTAATTGAACTTGGATATTTAATTTCTGAATCTTTCAAAAATCGAGTTAGAAGAATTATACAGCTTTATAAATGTTTCAGAATTAAAAGTTAATAATGACCTTAAAGACAACAAATTGCAAAATGTTAAATCTGCTTTAGAAAAATTTAGTCCTACGATGGATGGACCAGCACCAAGATGAAGAGATATTTTAATATTAACTTACATGATGCTAGTGGAAAGTTTAATAATTTGGGATTGGCTCGCATAAACGGTTCTTGTAACTCAGAAAAAATTCAACAAATTGTTCGAAATTATTTGTTACAATTTGGTATTTTGTTTGATACAGACATTGTCGCTTGTACTACAGATGGTGCTGCTGTTAATGTAAAATTTGGTGGAGAAAGTCCTACAGAATTTCGACTATGCCTTACTCATGGCGCTCATCTTGCTGTTATGGATGTNTTTAAAAAATATTTTTGCTATTATTAAAATTTTAACAATAATATTATTTCTTATTATTTGCATTAATTATTAGTATTATTATTTATTAATATTAATTTTTATTATTTATTAATATTAATTTTTTTTATTTATTAATATTAATTTTTATTATATATTTATATTATTTTTATTTATTCTTATTATTTATTTATATTATTTTTTATTAATATTTTATTATTTATTTTATTATTTATTTATATTATTTTTAATTATTATTATTATTTATTAAAAACTTTATTTAACGTCAAATGATTTAGGGCATCCAGAATATTCTCAAAATATGTGGAGGACATTTAGGATTATATGTTCTGAGGGTTTAATTCATGGACTATATAAAGGATTTTCTATGAATTTGATTAAAACTCCAACAGCGTCTGCTGTTAGTTTTACCGTATATCATAGTCTTTGTGATTACATGGGATTGCGAGTGTATAAAAAGTAGTGTAAAAAATATGCGAATAGCTTCTAGATTATGTATTTATATTTATTTTATAAAATTTTGATCCCTAAGAAATCCCCATGCACGTTCAATATATATGTTCTGTTTGATTGGCTTTTTTATGTTATATACAAATAATTTTTTGAATTTTTTAAACAAATATATTTGTTTAAATGTTTGCTTTATAATTAATTTTATTTATATAATTTATACTACTGATAGATTTATATTTTGTTATCATTTAGATATGAGAAATTATATTTGTATATAATGATATTTTCTGGGTATTATTTTCATTAATATTTTTAAAGTTATCAATGATATGCAAAAAATGTGAAAATTTTTTTTGAATTGCGTTGTAAGTAATATATTTTATACATTTTATAATTGGATGAAATAATAAATCGATTTATTTTTATTGGCCAATGCTGAATATATTTTTTGTATTTACTAGAGCTGTGTTTTTCTGAAATTAAACTCTAGTGAACTATTTTAAATGGCCACTAAAATAAACTTGATTTATAAAATAATCAAATATCTACGCATGGCCGTATTAATAAGTTTGAGCGCCCTGGGCTAAATAAAATTTTGCACCCCTACATACTTTTATTATAAAAATTAAATTTTATTTTTAAATTGGTTTTAAATGTGATTAAATAATTATGTATAAAGTATTTTTTTTCTTTGGTAATTTTTATAAGAATTTTAATAAAAGTTTGTGATCCTTTAAAATGTAATCAAAGTCGAATTTAATCTTTATAGAAGTTAGGTCATTAGCATACATGGTTTATATGGATGAGAAAAAATATAGCATTGAACACATTACTAACTTAAATCACAGATACGCTAAATATAAAGAAAATTACTTTTTTTTTAATTAAAAAAAAGCAATTAAATTTCACCATCTTGTTTTCTTATTTTCTTATTTTTTCTTATTTTTAACATTCAATTTTAAATAAATTTAAATATATAAAATTTTTGTTTTTTTAAAAATCCTATTAATATGTCAGAAAAGAGGAAACGTTATTCAATCGAATACCAAATAGGTATTGTTGACGAGTCTCTTGGAAAAAACTTCACATCCTTAGAAGAAAAATGGATTTTACAATAGTTTGTTGTTGGATGAAAGAATATGAATTGTACACAAGCCTAATTGTTTGCAGTGATGGGAAAGTCCATATTTCCGAAATATGATGATCATATTTATGAGGGAATTGATGATTGCAGCTTTATCTGTATATCAGTCTGACAATCAAAAATTTGTTCTTCATATTGGTTGGATGAATTTTTACAGCGTTATGAGCTGTCGTTGTGAAATTCAGCGATTCTATTTAAGTTTGAAAATAATGAAATTGTTCAACCTGTCTTTCATTATCTTTAAATTATTTGTCGATAATCTTTCTAAATGCAAGTTCTCTAATATAATTGCAACGGGTGAAACCCTTATGTGATTATGACAAAAAAACACTCAACTATTGATAATCAATTTACATTCCTTCCGCGATATATGGAAGTTTTAGTGTCCTGTGCATTTTAGCAATTAGACTTCACCTGTAAAATTTATTTTCAATAATCATTTCGAAAGTGGAAAAGGTTCAGAAAGTTTCTGAATATATGAGTGGTTCAAAAATAGAGGTCATTCATTTTCAACTAAATATACAAACGAAATTATACTTTATTTAAAAATGAGTTATTTTTCACCAAATTTACGCTTCTTTCTCAAACTTTTTAAGATATTTTGTTTAAAATCAAAGAAGCTATCTATATTCTCCGTATTAAACTTCAGTATACAATTCTTCAGTGAAACTAAAATCTTGTAAAGGCTTGATAAATCAATTTCATCGTCTATTTCGCATTCATCTGAAAGTTTATCAACATTCATTTCAAATTCCTTATCAATGGCGGCATCAGTCAATCCTATCGATACAATTTCTTGTTCCTGTTTATGAGAAAATCAAAATCCTTGTAAAAACAGTTTTGTATAGCTTCGGAAGTAATAAGTTCCCATTCTTTTGAACCAAGATTATTAATATTATCTTCAGTTTATTCTTTCTCATCACTAATAAATCTTTCTAATAAAAAGTTATGATAGTGATATTTAAACGCCTTGATAATCCCCATATCAAGACGCTCTAAAATGGCAGTGATGTTTTTCGGTAAAAATAACATTTCAAGATCGGAGACATTCTCAAACAGATGCGAAGGAGCATTGTCCACAATAAGAAGAATTGTTCTGTTTTGTAGTTTCCTTTCGGCGTTCTAATTAGCCATCTAATTTTTAAAAATCATCGCAGGCATCCAGGAATTTGAGTTGTGCACATATTTTATTTTAAATTCTTTCAAATTTTAATTTTTTAAACATCTTTGTTTTTTATCTTGTTTATCACCATTCGTATTACAGCATAACTAAAGAGTTAACCGGTCCTTTTTAATTTTAATTCCCTTACTTTGGTCTTTTAAAAAAACAATGAGAATTGGTTTCAAAACCATACTCCATCGCAATTAAAAATATCTTTTTTTTATTTTTTCGTTTAATATCTTTTTGAAATCTTCGATGGCTGAATAATCTACAGATTTCAATTCACCAGATAATGTCTTAAACTTTAATTGATGTCTCGTTTTAAATTTCACCAGCCAACCATTAGATGCTTTAAAGGAGGTGATGTTCAGTTGATCTTCAGTTTCTAAAGCCGATTTTTTAATTAAAGGAAAAATTTCTTAAGCCTCTGAAATAATTCAATCACTTGAGCATCTAAATTACAAGCAGCTGAGATTTTATTCGATTTCTCATTATCAGCTTTCTGCATAAGTATGAAATTTTCATGAGAATTGGTTTCAAAACCATACTTCATCTTAATCCTCTGAATTGTTGAATTGCTGACCCATATTGTTTATCCTAATCACATTGACTTTTCATTTTATTTTTTAGTTTGTTCAAAATTTTATGTCTATCTTGCAAAGATAACTTTTTTTCATAATGGGCTAAAAAATTTTAATTATAGAAAATATAATGATATTTTTATTTAATTAATATTTTTTAATGCCATTTTTTAATGTCCAGAAAGAAGATTTGATGCTTGGTGTTTCCCATATTAAAATGCAATTTTCACAAAGCGGCCCGGAATTAGAGGTGGTCCAAAATAAAGGTCGGACTGTACATTCTTTCTGGAAACTGAAAAGGCATGTTGTACTCTTCAATCTCATGTTATCACTATCAAAAAAGACAACCTGTGATTAGAATTTGACGACTATAGTTAAGGATGGTTAGAAATGTATGTTGACATTTTCTAAAAACCTCCATTCGAAGAAATACCCAACTGTTAAAGAATTCTTGGGATAAAATCACCATTGGCTGTGTCAGCAATGCGCTTTGTGTAGGATAGGATGTCTTGATGAAACTTCATCATTCAATGAAAGTTTAATTTCTAAAAATGAGATCATTTATTAAATCAAAAAATATGTAAGAAAATAACAATGTTATGAAGACGTTCTTGAAAGTATGAAATAACTATCTAAGAAAAATGATGAATTTATTGGGTTATGCACAAGATGTTATTGATTCAATAAGATAATTTCTCCAAAAATATAGAGTAAATTTTTATATTGAAAATAGAACGATTTTGAATATTAGTACGAATTTATTTTGATTTCAAAAAAACAAATAACTTATTAATAAGTTTTAAATGAAAAAAATCATATTATTTAATTTCTGAATAATATAGATGAAAATTAAGATATTTAGAAAAAATGTAGTTCGGCTTCATTTTCAAAATTTTCAGACATTATGTTATATTTAATTACAATCAGTATTCATGGGTCTGGAAAAATCACTTTATTTAAAATTTCGTTAACAATTAATGTCGCTTGTAAAGAATTGTTAGTGTTAATCCGTGAGCTGTTAGAAAATAAATTAAATTCCAATATGGCAAATGGTTTTTGAAAGAATCGAAGATGAGGTGAGAGGTGTCAAGGGTCATGACAGGGTCATGGAAATAAACTATATCTAAAGTGACCAGATAATTTTTGTTGGAATGCGGGACATTTTCAAATTAAAACCGCATAATCCGGGACGTCTGGTCACTTTATACTAAACCTATCCACGAATACACTAATAACGTGTGCACTAACACTATTTTTATTTCTTTGCTAGAAGAATGTGTATATTTCATATTTAAATTTTATAAAGACTGTATACTGATTATTTAACCCATATGATCATATTGTACACAACTTACAATGTACAATATTCTATTATATAACTATACATTTTATGGAAAAAAGACTATAAAAGAAAAAAATAGAAGAAACAGAAGCAAAAAGAATTTGAGATTAATTTTTTTATTTAGAATTTATATTATAAGTAATATACATATCAAAAATTAATGAAAATATAAATACAAACCTTTTTGAGTACACAATTATAAAAAAATTTGAAACTTTGCACTTTTGTTTTGTCCACTTAAACATTTTTAACTGAAATAGCAAGTATACAAATAGATTTTTTTTAAATACTTAAGCACTGTGAATTCGCTAAAAGCTCATGGCGTACTTGAATTGAAACATTTGAATTTAAATAATTGTTACCAGTTAAACCAAAGCAGTGTTATTTAATTGGAAAAGTTACTTTACAAATAGATAGCAATAATAAGGTAAGATGTGCAATACGGGACAATTTTCAATGCAGGAAGTACGACTTAAATCCGGGACGTCTGGTCACTTTAACTATATCATATTAAAAGTAACAATTTTTGATGACATGATTAATAAATTCACTAATCCTACAAGCGCACATCTACAGTGGCCCTGAAATGAAACTGAATTGAAATATTTTTGCATGATAACTTCACAAACTAAAAATCTATAGAGTGAAATAGAAAATCGTGAAGTCAGTATAACCTCAAACCACTTAGTAAGTAAAAGAAAATTCTTTTTTAACTCAGGCGAATTAAAAGGTCTAATTTCACTGGAATCCTTTTTCTAATTCTAAAGAATTCACTAATTTTTAAGTTTGAAACTGGTTTTTTATGTTCGTCTGGGAGAAATCAAAATTTAAAAAAAATTCAAAAACAAAATTCTTTTTAGAAAATTAAATGTGTTAAGATGAATATATTAATTTAGAGTTCATTTTCAATATCAATTGATAATTATGATGCAATATCGTAGTTTTTATTTTTAATATTTTTTGATAATGTTGAAGCTTTAACATTTTCAAAAAAAATATAAAATATTACTATTGAAATTTTAAAGAAATCAGCCTAAAAATCAAAATGAAACTGTGCAACTAGTCTTATCCTGACTAATTCAACCCATGTGAAAGTAATCAGCAAAAAATTTTTAATTCGCTGTGAAGCATTTCAGAACTCTCCTTAAAATTTTATTGTTTATTTAGGTTTTTCGGCTATGATATAATAATTCCTAACATTGGTGTAAATTTAAAGTATAAATTTATATGCCTACTAATGTCCTCTGGTCCCCTTTGGTGCCTAAATGTTATCGAGCAACAGTAAGTCCCTTTTATTGCCAATGATGATAACCTGTTGTGCATGGGTCGCATAAGACTCTATACATTTTTATGTGGTTTCCGATAAATCCATAGCGAAATTATTATGTTATATTATGTCATTTGATGATACTGATACAGCCAGCGTTCATTAGAATGTTTAGAGTCCAGAACCCGATTTTTTAAAAATAGAAAAATTTATATCACGATTGCAAAATTGTATTGATATTCTTTTAATTCTGATTAATAAAGATAATAAAGTTTAATAACTTTAATAATTGACAGATTTTATCTAATTAAAGCTCAACAAATCTGTTAGAAATGTAAATGATTGAGTTTCCAGGATGGGATTATAATTGATATTATGATTCCAGATGATTTTTAACCGGTACAATGAAAGAAATCAAGAAAGGCTCTACCAATAGAATAAAAAACCTGAGTAAACAATATGCCAAATTAAAGTGTATAGGAAAGAGAAATAGGTTATTTAATTATGAGCCCAGTCGCAATTCAATATCCTACATAGCATTAATTAATTAGAAAAATAACGACACGGTTTCTTTCGAGTTTTGAATTTCCAATTGTGAATGCATTTTTGCCACATTAAGATTGTAATGGAGTCGGTGGAAATCTCCAATTAATATCTTTTAAAGCCTATTAAATAACACGGCACCTCATTTTCGCTATCTCATGGAACCACAGAGGTTGCGTGATTGTTCCATTCCTTAATGTGACCGGTGAATGAAGGCGAAATTTTTTGTTAGTTCATTGATTTGCAGATTTATAAAAATGAATAAACAATCATAAATGATGCAATACATTGTAATAAATGTAACATCTAATATTTAGTTATCAATACAGAAATGTAATTAATAAAGTATTAATTATTCACTTATAAAATATGTGATTAGGCCGTGCCAAGATCGCCTATATTTTTAAATTTATTGTTGCTCCAATAGCAACATATGCTAAAATTTTTTAAAAATTATAAATATAAAAAATTAAAAAGCTAAATTTCAAGAAAAAAATTTTGATGCCTTTTGATACATTCAAAAATTTTAATTGGGTTCCAATGTAAATAAATACAAATATTGCATTGTGAAACAAATATGAAAGTTAACCCCTCAGATCAAAATTACTAAAAATCCGATTTCAAATAAGAATATTAGCTAATCATATATTAAATCTAATAATTATAAACTAATTAGTGGAAATTGCTACATACTACTTATATTTGTAATGCAATCTAAAAATAATTAATTACTACTAAAAAAATTATAATAGCCGATCTTTATTTAACAATGAAATGTATTTACAATTATTTACAACTCATACACTACAATCATAATATGTGGCCCTAAAGAGGGCCGTTAGCCATTCTCAATAATATACTTTACTTCTTTGCTTTAACAGGCGCTTTTTTAGGAGTTTTCTTTGGAGCGACTTTCTTTGGAGTTGCTTTAGCTTTTGCAATTTTGGCTTTATGTGCATCAACCTTAACAACTTTTTTCGGAGTTATCGATTTCCTCTTTTCAGCTTGTCTTTTCACGGGCGACTTCTTAACTACTTTCTTATCATCGATTTTATCAACTTTCTCTTCCTTTTTCTCTTCGGATTTCTTTTCGACTTTCTTAATAGGCTTTTTGGCAACAACTTTTTTCTCTGCCTTCTTCATTGGCTTCTTCAACAGTTTTTTCTCAGTTGGCTTTTTAGCGATCTTTTCAACTGAATCTGTTTTGCTGGCATCTTTTTTAGATGGCAACTTGAAGCTTCCTGATGCACCCTTGCCTTTATTACCAACACGGATCAAAACTCCTTTCTCAACTCCATGACTAAGCGCACGACGCAAAAATGGTCCATACTTGTCAATATTGATGTTATAATTTTGTTGAATAAATTTTTTAATTAAAATCAGCGACATCCCAGTGCGATCTTGACTTGATTTAATCGCTGCTTTGATCATATCCATGGCTGGAGGATGATTAGGAGTTGATTTAGCTTTCGCGGGCTTCGATTTAGCATCACTCTTCGGTTTCACATCAGCTTTTGGCTTAATTTCACTCATTATGTTGTAAATAAAGCAAAATTATGTTGATTTAATTTTATATTTCAAAATAAAATACTGCAACGTAGCATATTTGTTTATATATGTAATTTCAATTTCAGTTGGTTTTCTGCTAGCAGTTCATGATATTTTGAGAAATATTTCTTATTTAAATAAATATTTTAAAATTTGATTTTCAAATTTATATTCTTTGATTTCCAGGCTACAATATGAACTGCTTAATGAAAAATATTTTTACCCAACTCCTCAATAATCAATGCTAAACTCAAACATAAAGTTTTTAAATTATAAAATTTTTACTTTCAATCTATTTTAATTAATAAAAATAATTAGAATTTAAAAAATAATTATTTCATTGTGTAGCTGAAATATTGGGCTTCGCATTTGTGATGAAAATTTTCCAAAACAAATCTGATTTTCATCCAAAATTTGACATTTATTAGCAGATACCGCACGGAGTCTTCTAAACAAACTTTCTAATAAACTTTTATTTTAGCATTTAATATGATTTTTTTCGCATAAAAAGCTTCGAAAATAAGTTTTAACAAATTGTTGTGATTATATTTCGATAATAAAATGAGGAAATTTCTAAATTTTGAAATCAAATTTATAGTTTAAAGAGAAAATATTGTTTACTAATTGAAAAATCTAATTTTTCTGTTTTGGAAGGAATTAATTGTATCTCATTTAATTAAAATAATTTGTTTTGCTTTGATTTTTCAGTTGGTCAACTTTTGGGTCGAGAATGGCACTCGGTTAGCGAGCGAAAATGGCGGTTTTCTATGGGAACATGGAGTGAGATTCGGCCAAATCTATGAAATAGAAGCCAAAGTATGTTTCAGAGGGGATTTATTACCTTCAGAAAATGAATGAATCTTTCGAATATTATTTTTTCATTTGTAAAGGCTTGTAACTAACTTGTTTTTTCACAATACCCCCATTTTGTTGACAGTAAAAATATAATTTTTCCAACCCCAAATATGAAATATAATCTAAATGAAAACATCATAGAAATATTCTGACAAAGTTCTGGCAAAAATAATTTATTCAAATAATTATCATAAATTTCGGTATTCGAATATTCAAAGCAATTGCTTTCTAAAGTTCAGAAGTCATTTTCGAAAATATTTGCTTTTAAAACTTCAAGATATCATTATTCCTACATAAAAATTAAGCCTCCCACTGGTACAATAAAAAAAAGGACTTCCCAATAATCAAACTTATGTGCAGCTGTTGACACTTTCCTGGCATTTCGAAGTTTTTATATGGTTGTACCTTAATTCAGCAACTTAAATGCCTTTTTATGCAAAACTAGAAACAGACTTAATAACAAAGAATGAAGTGATCTAAGACTCAAACTAATAAATTAGCTCCCCATGTATGAAAGGTGAATTTGATAGACATCAACAAGGACAAGGATATTAGATATATCTCCACTCTTGTTGATGTCTATCAATTTCGCCTTTCGTATTAAAGATTGTATTAATTTGACTTTAATTGTATATTATGTTGTTTTAAATTACTGATAACTTGATTATGGTCGATGGACTTTTAAGTATGAAAACGCTTCGTAATTTTCTTGTATCATGTAAGTGGGAAGTTTAATGGCGTTCAATATCATGTGAATGCACTTCTTGATAAGACACTATACGTACATTGTGCAGCTCACAGTTTGAATTTAGCTATATCTAAAGCCTGTGAAGTGCCAACTGTTCGCAATTATATGGAAACAGTTTTCAAAATCTACAACTTCTTCAACACTCCAAATAGGCAGCTTATCTTAATATCTGCGATCATATAATTATGTCCGAAAACAAAAACCGAAAAATCGATACAATTGTGTACCACGAGATGGGTTGAAAGACATAACTCGTGTCTGCATTCAAAGATCTACATGATGTAGTCTTTCATGGGGTGCAGGAAATTTCAAAATGAGCTGACTGTGATACTTATTTCAAGCTATGTAACTGTTAAGGTCAAAAAAACAAACAAATTTCAGTGAAGCATTACAATGTATAGATCAAGTTTTCAATTACAGCATTTGACTTTGCAATGAATTGGAAAAGCAAACTTTCACTGAGTGGAAACGTTGTCTGTTCAGAAGTTCAACCCTTGCGAGATGATGCAGACAAAGAGTTTTGTAAACTTTAAAGTGTGGTTATTACGGTTGCAGAAAAATATGAATTTTCATTGTAAGGGCCTAGACAGACTTCAGGACAAATCAATCGAGGCAATGCTCCTACAATATCAGATGAAGAGTATTACAGAATTGCAATACTCTTTTTTCTCTCAACCTCAATCACAATTTGTACACCTTAAAACTATTCTTCAAGGTTTTCAGTGACTGATTTCAAATGATCCACATTCACTTTCGAACAAACAATTAAAATACTCTATTAATCGTGTATAATTTTACACTAGTAATTTAGATGAAAATTTAGATTTATTGGTGACAGAACTTTCACGCAGTCTTTCATGCACAGAAAAGAAGAATCTGCTAAAATAGTCCATCCAAATATTGAAAATTTGTTACAAATCTTAGTAATACTGACTGTATCCACCTGTACCAGTGAACGCTCATTCTCAACACTTCGTAGTTTGAAAACATAACTAAGATTCGACATGCGAAAATAGACTGCATTAAAATAGGTTATTTATCGCAATTTTAATCGACTTGCGAAAGGACATCCATCATTTCCACTTTCAGACTAAAATTCCGCACATCATCGTTGTCAGCAGCAACGACATCGAATTCATTTTCGGTATCCATTAAAAACCAAATCAATAAACTAAAAATTTATTAAATACAAAGACTGCCTTTTTTCCGTAATACCTAAACAAATTTCTTGGAGGCTATTCTTTTTTAATTTTGATGTTGATTTCAATGCTGGCTAATTTTTAAATAAGTGGTAATATATATATTTTAAGCTTAATTTTATTTCTTAATATAAAATGTTTATATAAAATTTATGTAATCTTATAGATATCCGGATCTTGGTATTTAAATTTATCATACCTGTTGCGTCCCGGTATTACGAAACTTACCTAGGGTTACCAATTCTCCGGGTCTCAGTGAGCTATCTCCGGGCTCCGGGTTTAACTATTATTTCTCCTGACGACGTAAGTAAAATTGAATATGCACAAAATTATGTCAATTCCATCTCGCGGCAGCCGTTACAACTAACACTTTTTCGTCCCAAAACATCACTATTGCACCGTTCATATTAGCACAACGTGCGAAAGCACGTGGATAGATAATCTCTTTTGTGTCTGTTCTACATTGATGATAGTCTAGTCTTGTTTCATAATCCGTGTTCCGAGTTGATTGATGACAAATGGTAAGTTATATAGCTAGTTACTTTACACGTAATTAAGTTGGATCATCAAACTTTTGCCCACGGTCATAGTTTTATAACATCATGGCGACACAAACTAAACGGACAAGATCTTTTGAAGCCTGATAGATATTCTATTCTATTAATTATAGTGCAGAGACTAGGGTTGCCACCTCTACGGGTTTCAGTGAGTTATCTTCAAGCTCCAGGTTATTGTTTCCAGGCGAGACCCAGATCTGAGGTGGCAACCCTAGAGGCCAACACTAGAAGCAGATTTATTAGGCGAGTTAGGGCATTCAAAACTTCACATTGGCTCCATACACATCAGCACAGAAGTCTACCAAATTAACGGCATATGACAGAAGTAGTATGATGTAAGGACTCCAGCGCACTTTCAAGGTCATCCCAATGTCCAGATCAAATATAGGTCAATTGAACAGTGGCGTAACTAGGGTGGTGCAGCTGGGGCGGCCGTTCCTGGGCACCAGCTCTGGGGGCCCCAAAATCGATAAAATATTTAATTTTTATACTTAATATTATTTAGATATAAAATAAACTAATAACTGATATATACATACATAAGCCTTATGTGATTAAAATTGTTCGCACAATAAAAAAGTAACAAAATTTATACACCTCTAAAAATTATTATATAAAATAGAACTCTAAGGAATTTTTTTTGTTTTGTCAAATGTTTTTTATAATAAATATTTAAAGAAAAAAAACAATTTTATTTTTTTTAAATTTGTAAGATTTAACCTTATGGTGGACACAGAAAAAAAATTTTACCGACATCTGTCGAATTTTGTCGACATTTGTCGAAACTATTGTATTTTTTGGCGCGCTTTTTATTTTCTATTGTTCTTTTTTGAATTTTAACGGATTTCTTGCCTTGTCCACCCTAAGATTTGAACCTTAAACTTTGAATATACGCATGCATTTTTTCTTTCATTAAAAATATTCGTAACATAAGAAATTCAAACTTATAATAAAAATATTATTATAAACAAAAATAAATGAGAATTAATTTATTTTTATCTTAAAGAGTGATAAATTCTTAAAAAGTGGTAAATTTTTATTATATTTTTAATTTATTACTGTAAGTGTGATTAAATATTTGTAAATTTATTAGTGAAAATATAATTATGAGTGAAAATTTAATATTTATTAAGAATTTTTATTATTTTATTTTTAATTAGTGTTTAAATTAATAAAAGTTTTAACAAAGCAAAATGTCAGGAAATAAACCTAAGAGGCAAGAAAATCAAGTCAACTGATGAAAAGTTTTCTTAAAAAGACTAATATGAATGATAATAATAATTTTAATACAATTCAAAATGAATCAGATGATGAAATGCTTGATATTGATGAGACTCATAGTTTTGAAAACGATTCTGACATGAAAAGTGAAAGAGATAGTGATATAAATAGTGTGAAAGATATTGAGATAGTCGAGTATATTGAAAGTTCAAAGTCTCAAAATATTGATATACCCAACGTATTAAAACATCATGATATGGGATTTATTGATTTTGATTCAATTCAGCCAAAAATCTCTCACAATGTTTTCAAAGAAATTGTATCACGTGGTACAGCATTATTTCAAAATTCCAATTCTGAATTAGATGTAAGTGGTGGACGATCTATGAATGCTGCATAGTTTAAGCGAATTTTAGCTAATGGAACTGAAGTAAATCGAACTTGGCTTGTCTATTCTCCTCATAAAAAAGCAGCTTTTTGTTTTTGCTGTGTATTATTTTATAACTCCAATTGCAAATCGTCATTTTCATCACTAAATGGTTTTAACAGCTGGAGACACACTGAAAGAGTTCAAGATCATGAAAATAGTGCAGTACATCGTAAGTTATTTTCAATTTGGAAGGAAACTGAACGAAGCTTAAATGAATGTGTTGGAATTGATGTGAATTTAGAGCAACAAATTCAGTCAGAACGAAATCGATGGAGAGATATATTAAAACACTTTTTATCGTGCATTAAATATCTGGCATTTCAAAATTTAGGATTACGAGGGCATATTGAAACATTAAGTGATGCAAACATGCATAATAAAGGAAATTTTTTGAGTCTGGTTGAATTATTGTCTCAAAATGATTCAGTTTTATCATCGCATTTAGAGAATTGTCGCAAGAATATTGGATCTCCATCTTATTTATCACCAGCTATTCAAAATGAATTTATTTCATTACTCGCAAACGACAATGAAGAATGATTTGCTCAACAATATTAGAAAAAATAAATATTTTGGGATGCTCTATGATTCCAATCATGATTTACAACATCGTGAACAATTAGCAAAATTAATTCGTTATGTCGACATTGATTTTGAAAATAAAAATGTTGAAATTAAGGAAACATTTCTTGGATTTATAGAACTAAAAGCAAAAGATGCTGAAACACTTGAAATGACAATTATTAATTCATTAAAATTGGATAATTTAGATATCTCAAATGGTCGTTCTCAATGCTACGATAACGCAGCAGTTATGAAAGGGCGTATTTTTGGTCTTCAAAAGAGAATTTGTAATTTGAATCATCGCGCTTTATTTATAAATTGCGACAATCATAGTCTTAATCTGGCTGGACTGATCCAATTGTAATGATATTTTTTGGCTCTATTGAGAAAACCTTTGCTTTTTTTTCACGTTCTACTTTACGATGGCAAAAATTAAAAGATGCTGTACAATTAACTTTGAAATGTGAAACAACCACAAGATGGAGTGCAAGATCTGAAGCTGTAAAAGTAATTTTTTTGCAACTCAATGAAATCATCGATCTTCTTGAAGAATTTTCTGAAGACTCCAATCAAACAACAGAAACAAGAAGCGAAGCGCAAATCATTTTACAAAATCTTTTTAATTTTAATTTTCTTGGTTTGATTCATTTTTGGCATAATGTTTTGAACAAAATTGATCGAGTTCAAAAAAGATTACAAGATCCGAAAATGAATTTTTTTGACGCAGCGCTTGAATTAGATGAACTTAAAGAAACTTTAATTGAAACGCGTGAAAATTTATGTGCAGCTGCTATACAATTTGCTCAAGAAAAATGTACAGAATGGGACATTCAAATTATGAGAAGAATTCGTCGAGTAAAAAAAAGGATAGGAGAAGAAGCTTCTGATAGTGGTCTAACGGCAAATCAAGAGCTCGATCGTGTGTTAAAAGCATCATTGACAAATTAATACAAGAAATGAACAGTCGATTTGAAGCTCTTAACAATTTAAATTCAAAATTTGGATTTTTATTAGATTTTAAAAATCTTTTACGTAATGAGAGTGTTGAGGGCTTAAAAGAAAGTTGCACATATTTTAGTAACTTCTATAATACTGATGTTAGTGGTGAAGAGTTGTTTAATGACATTATAGATTACAGAATGCTTTTGATGAGCCGAAAAGATGCAAAACAAACAAATTCTTTGGATCTTCTAAAATTTATTGTGTCATATGGAGATGATATTTTCCCCAGTTTGAGAACGTTTCTTCAAATTCTACTTACAATTGGAATCTCAATTGCCAGTTGTGAACGTTCATTCAGTAAGCTTAAATTAATTTTATCTTATTTAAAAGCATTAATGGGACAAGATAAGCTGAGTGATCTCGCATTATTAAGTATAGAACGTAAGGCAACAGAAAAAATTAATTTTGATGAAGTAATTGATAAATTTGTATCAGTAAAATCAAGGAAAATTAACTTGTAATATAAATAAGATGAAATATAATAAAATTTAAAAGAAATCTTTCTTTAATGTATATTTCTCGATATTTTATTTAATTTTATATGAAGTTATTATATCTTTCTGATATCTTCAGTAATCACAACCAACTATTAGTATTTTCTTTATTTAAAAAGTCTAATTAATTGAGGTTGGGGGCGAAAAATTTTGACTCACCCCGGGCGCCACAGACCCTAGTTTTAATTGATTAAATCAATATATCCTTTGAAAATAGCCACTTGCTTGAATTCTACAGCGCGATTAACTTTTGAAACAGTTACTTCGTAGTTCTTTCACTCTATCAAAATTCTAGCATTAACTACATAGTTATTCTTAGGCTCATGAGTTAACAACAGCTTTTCAACTTTACTACCAGGTGGATCACAAAGTTCAGGAGTCTTAGGTAAATCATCTAGTTTATCTTGTATACAATCCGGAATGATGATATCTACCTCTAGAACATAACCACAATCTCCATCAAACTCATCCCAATTTGCACATCTTTCAACAATACTATTTCATTTCAGTCTGATCATTTATCCATCTAAATTCTCCAATGGGAAGTTTTTGCGACAGAGCCCATCCATATAAATTATTAACATCTAGGTATGATATTTGTGTTGATTCATCAGCTTCAACATGGTGTTTGTTGATAAATGTCATTCCATCACGAATACCAGCATAAAATAAACGTTAACGCTCTGGATCTTGAATAAATTCTATCGTTTCAGGTAACTGTTTAATAGCTGATGCCCAACTTAATCCGGGTATGAAAACAAACGACAGAGCCTCAAGTCCATCTTCGTCAAATATTTTTTCTCTGAAAGATTCAAAAACATCGGCCCACAGAAAAACGTCCAACTTGAGATATACTAGCATGTAATCTAGCAGGGTCTCACAGTTATATTGTTGCCAGATTCGATTTGCATGTATGTAATCTTCTTGACTAACTCCCTCCCAAAGTGGTGGTAATTCTGTTATTGACTGTAAAACATCCATTGATGTAGCCATATCATAAGGAAAAATGGTTTTACAAGTCATCATCTGTGATTTGAAAACATCTGAGGTCAGTGGAAGACCTGGTAAGCTTTTTGATAAATTTCCCAAGCTGCTATTTAGAAATTGTAGAATCAATGAATCTAATTCTTCTGCCTTTCGATGTCGCTGTAAGTGTGAGAAACTTTTCTGTTGATTGTGGAATAACAATTAAATTCCAATAAGGGAATTTTTCAATTGCATATTTTAATATATGATGAATGTCATATCCACGAAGATTGTGAATTACAACAGGTAAATACGGATTAATTCTTCTAGCAAAATTACAATCTTGACATGCTGCTCCGAGATATTGACCAGTAAAATGATCATGATCGCGAACAGGTATACTGATAATCTTTTTACAAAGGTAGCAATGAGTTTGGTTCGTAAATTCTTCCTGCTGTTCCCAAGTGAGTTCCATCATTTCCTTTGATTCATTAATTTTATGATTTTTTTGTTACATTATAGGAAACGGTTCTCAGTGGAGTTTGGTGTAAATAAAATCCAGTTAATTACGCTTTGTATTAATTTTAATATTAACAGAAATTTTTAATTTTTTTAAATTCTATGTAATTAAATTATATATTTTCTTTTTTATTTAATATAAATATTTTTAATATATTTTTTAGATTTTATGATAAAAAATGTAAGACAAAAACTTCACATTTCTCCTAAAATGTCTTGTTTCATCATACATTTAGTATAGAACATTTTAATGTAATGATAGTCATTTCTCAAATTACTTTAATTTGGTTTTTGGAGGTCTACATTAACTGCTTGGCGTATTGCAGAACATCTATTATTGAAACTCATTCTGCTACATTTATGAGCTGAGAAAACTTTAATACTTTCTCCATTTTTAATTTGACTAAATACAATCTAGGTAGAGTTTAAAAATGGGTTAGCATCAGAGTTATCCTCAAATGTATTCATATTTAAGCGTTTTAAAATTAAAAATTTGGCGTTTATTAAATGTTCTGGAGTTTAATTAATGTCCTATTGTGTGTAATTTTTATTATGTAGTTTTAATGAACCTTACTTGTGTGCAGGTATTTATTTTTCTTCCAGCAGTGAATTTGTCTATCCGTCTATAGTGTAAGCCATTATTTAATCTCGTGGATTTAATTAGATGTCACTTTTGGCTATGACACACACGCATTTATTATAGGTAGGTTTTATTTATATTATTAATCCTTAAATCAATGTTACTTAAGCCATCTTCAATTGCCCTCTGCTGTAATAGTTATCTTTTTTATTAAATTTACATTTTTCTAAAGTTTTTTAAAATAATTTTAATCTTTTATTAAAAATATTTTTTTAAATTAAAATCTTTTATTTATTATGAATTTCAGGTCATTTAGGATATATTTTTTGAAAACGGTAAGATTTATTAAATTGCCATTTAAATATATTTTTGAAGTTGTTATAAAATTTTTTGAATTAGAAATAGTTTCAAGAAATTTTTTTATGTGATTGCACTAATTTTCTCTTTGTCCCGTGACTTTGATTAATAGTTTTTTTATCAATTTTTGAGTATTAAAAAATAATTAACTTTAAATTTAATTGATTATAAGTCACTAAATAATGGCATCAATTTAAATATAACGAAAAACACCAAATCCAATATATATATATATATATATATATATATATATATATATATATATATATATATATATATATATATATATATATATATATATATATATATATATATATATATATATATATATATATATATATATATATATATACATCACTACAATATATTTCGACAGAATCACTGTCATCGTCAAGTAGAATTGAAATTGAAACTAAACCCAATCTAAATTGCTCTTTTTAAAAAAAACTAATTAACTAATTCATTAATTTTTAATTCATTAAATTTATAAAATTCTTTTTTCTCAATTCAAACTTTAAAAATTATAAAAGTTTAAAAATTTTAAAACTTTCAAAATTCACAAAAGTTGAAATCAAACAACATTTAAATAAATTTTTCACGAAATTTTAGTAGGTAGTTATGTGTACTCCAGATCCATGTGCCTTCCAGATCTAGATACCCCACCTATTTTTAAAAAAAAAATAGAGACCCCCCTAATTTTTTTTATTTTTTAAAGACCTCCCCATAATTTTTTAAAGATTTTTTAGAGACCCCTCCCAATTTTTTTTAATTAAAAATTTTGTTTTAATTATCGATTATGTAATAATTTTAATTTTGTCTAGACCGTTGATTACGTCATAAATTTTGATTTTTTATAAGAATATGAGATTAAATTCTCTAATAAATGAGACTATGGTGTAATCAAAATTGTGAATTTTTGAATTTACAACTATACATCTTTCTCATTCATTCATTCATTTTATATCTCTTTATTGAAATAATTACAAACTAACATGTTTTAGTTATAAAAATAGTTATCAATAAATCGAGTAAGGGTAGGAAATTATTTAGAATCAATTAGTAACACTACAGACCTTAGTGTAATAGATGTTAATACATATTACAATAAATCCACTGACATGCGTATACATATATTAAAACACGCACAAATTAATATTATTCAATACATACAATTCATAGAGGTTAAGCACATACCAACCAATCAAAATCATACATTGATATTGCATCTTTATTGCATATGAGTAATATCAAAACTGTAAAATTCATTACATCATTAAATAATAACTTCTATTACAGTATTTTAAACTATATTCAATCACTAATTATTGCAAAAAATAAATTATTTCAGTTAATGGTTACAAAATTAATAAAAATATTACAATAAATCAAAACAACATTACGAAATCTTTCAATAAATTACAATAATGTTATAAAGTATTCATTAAGTTGCAATAAAGTGGGAAATTATTTCGGTGAATGGCAGCAATTTAATAAATATTTTACACTAAATTACCACAAAATTATGAAACCTTTCATTAAATTACAACATAGTATTAACATTTTTCATCAAATTGCAACAAAGTATTAACATATTTTGGAAAAGTTTCAACAGTTGTAGAATATTTAAGCAATTTGTAACAAGATTATAAAATTATTGCACCAAAGTAATAACATACCGTTGACTAGTTAACTATATGTGTTAGCACTGTACGCAAAACTGTTCATATTTTTATTATAGTGTTTTTTTATTTGGGGTATGTGAGAATTTTATATCAGGGTATTAAATATTTATATAAATTCGAATTTCTGTTTGTCACAGTAAACATTATTAAATAAAATTTCTCTCGGTTTTATGAACTTAAAAATAAATTATTATTGAAAATAATAAATCTTATTGATAAATATATTATTTTTTTTAAAGTTTTTTCATTTCTCAACTGTGTTTCTCAATATTCTATAAATTGATAATATGTTAATGCACTACTAAAACCTACTAATTTCTGCAACTAATTCATAATTAATTCGAATAACCTGTTAATTTAGAATTCTTAAATTTAATAAAACTTATGAATTTTATAGCTTAAATATTATTTTAAAAAACATAATTTAAAAACTTTGTAAGTTTAATTTTAATCTATTTTAAAAAAATTTAGGATTTCTATTTATAATAAATGAAGTTTTTATAATTTTTGCAAATAATGAGTGGTAAATGATAGTAATTGTCAACTCAAACAATATATAGATAGAATTTAAAACTCTACAAAATGACATCATTATTTATTCACACTCAAAACACCTAAATCAATACCTTTTTCAGCCAACTTTTACATACACATATTTGAAAAATATAATTTATTAATCTATACTTAAGAAAACCTATTCTCATATTAAAACTAAACATTTATTAAAATCATGAGAAATTCGATCGTTATCTCTACCTATTGTTGATATGACCTAACCTATAGAAATTCAATTAAGGGTCAAATTTTAAGGAATTATATGTCAGTTTTGAGTAAATAAAAAATGTATTTTGAGCTTACAGCATTTATATATATATATATATATATATATAGACGATATTTTGATATTTCCAGAAACGATCAGTCATCACTACGAAGTTTTAAATGAAGTGCTGGATAAAATTAGAAAGGCGGGTTTTAAGATAAACCCTGAAAAGTGCCATATCCTTAAAGAGGAAGTCAAATTTTTAGGTCACATAATCAACAAAGATGGAATACAGGCGGACCCGTCAAAGCTAGACGCGATTAAATCATTTGAAAAGCCAAAATGTGTTAAGAATCTGAGAAGCTTCCTAGGAATATGCAATTACTAAAGAAGATTTATAAAGGAATACTCAAAAAAGTCAAGAGTTTTAGAAGACCTATACGGATTAAACAAAAAAAATTAATTTGCACTGATGGATGCAACACCGCATTCGAAAATATTGAAAATGCTTTAATGTCCTCACCTATTCTAGGGTTTCCAGATTTCGAAAGAGAATTCATTCAAGATACTGATGCGAGTTTTGACACGATTGGAGCAGTATTATCACAGAAAGACGACAACGGGTGCGAAAAGGTTATAGCATAAGGTTCTCATGCAAAGAGCAATCATGAAAAGGGATATTGCATAACAAGGAAAGAGTTGCTGGCAATCTATTATTTTTACCAACACTTCAATCATTATTTATATGGAAAACGGTTCATTTTGAGAACGGACCATAAAGCTATCACGTTTATGTTATCCACAAAGAAACCAATAACAACACAATTTCAGACATAGATTAACTACATCAGTAGTCTGGATATAAAAAAAGAGTATAGAAAAGGTACGGATCATGCAAATGCAGATATGTTGTCAAGGAGTACATGTGGAACATGGTCACAATGTTTATTGGCATACGAAGACGCGAAAGTGGAAAGAATGAAAACCCAAAGAATAAACACGATGGAAAAAGCTGAAGATTATAAGTGGCAAAAAGATAATACAGAAATAGTACAAATAAAAAAGGAAGCAGCACAGGGTTCAAGTTGGAAATTTATACTGGTAGACAACGTGGTGAAAACTATAGAGGGTAAGATATGGATACCTAGAGACAAAAGACAAGAAAAGATAAAGAGTATGCATATTTTGCTATCACACGCAGGAGCAGAAAAGGTGAAAAAATATTTAGCGAACAATTACGATATGGGAGACATAAAAGAATCAGTAAAAGAAACAATTGGACAATGCGAGGCATGTCAAAGAACGAAAGTTGTGACAACAAAGATGAAGGAAGAGACAATAAAACTGACAGCATAAGAGCCGTGGGAAAGTGTACATTTATATATGTGGCCCATTACAGAAGACATTCAGAAAGAAAAGATATATAGTCGCAATGATTGATCAATTTAGCAGAAATATCTCTCTGACTGCTGTCGCTAAACAGGATGAGGAAACTGTAAAGGAAACAATTCTACAAAAATGGATTCTTAGATTTGGAGATCCAAAGGAAATTCACACAGACTGTGGAAAAGTATATCTGAATCTAAGACGATGAAAGATTTTACAAAATCAATGGGAATTACACTATGCTTTTCAAGTCCATACCACCATAATACAAATGGTGTGATAGAATGTCAATTCAGGACAATAAAAGACTATATAAATGCATCATTAAATGAAAAAAGTAGAACAGATTGGGCAGAGATCATACCATAAATTGAATTTACCATGAATGCAACATTTCAGAAATCAATTGGGCGAAATCCATCAGAAGTAATATTTGGAAGAAAAATAACTCGAAAACAATTTCATAGTAAAGCGCCGATTTCACAAAAAGAACACACACGAGAAACAACGCAAACAAAAAGATCATTCAATATTGAATATGAGGTACTGGTAAAGTCGAATCAAGAACGAATGACAAGGAAAGAAACGAAGGGTCATACAGAATAATGCAGAAGATCTGGTGTTCCTTTGGTGTCACTTAGATACAATTCTCGTTTTAAAGTCTTATATCATTTGATATTTTGGTAAACTCCTATATATATATATATATATATATATATATATATATATATATATATATATATATATATATATGATCTCTTTATCGATCAGTAATTCGATCATCACTTCTTGTCTTGAAGTAGGCATTTGTACCACATTAATAAATTATCGCATTCTTTAATGAATGCTTCAACATCATCTCCTCTATGATAATATTTGGGAATAGCTTCTTTATGAAGAAATTCATAGATGTGGTCGACATATTAGAAGCTGCTAACACATCTTCTAAATTATTTTTTTAAATCCGGTTCAAAAATTCCAAGTATTTATTTCATGAAATATTGTATAATTTCCAAACCAATTTTCAGCGTTGAATAAAATATTTTAAAAACCATTTATTAAAATTTCGATATTTAAAATATATTTATTTAAAAATGATTTACTAATAAAAGCTTGTTTAATTTTTTAATTTAAAAAATCCAATTTAAAAATGTTTTTAAAAGTTATTTCAAATAGTCGAATAAAATTATCTTAATCATTTAAAATTATCTTAATAAATTATTGAAATATTTAATTCTCAGCTGAAAACACCTCACAGTCATGTTTTTTAATTTAATTTTAAATAATTTTTAATGACAGTTAGAATTTTTTTTACAATAATCAAGTGATAGGATAAATTATTTAATTTTGATGATGACTTTGTAATGATATTGAATTTGACTAAATAATTTTTTCAATAATTATATTTTCTAAGAATATTTCCATTTACACGTTGATGAACTTAAATATTAAAAATCATAAGCTAAGAAACCAGTTAACTTTATCAAGGACAGATAAAATATATTTGAAATCTACTTGAAATTTATTGTAGGATATACTGAAATTTGTTATTTAGTTTGCTATAATTGCTTGAAAATGATTGGCTGAATCGCTGAAGATTTATGATCAATCAATGAAGAAATTATCATCTCTAGTTAGGTATTTGATGGTAAATGGGTGAAATATTTGTAGAAAATATTGATTTTAGTGAATTTTGATCTTTTAGTGAGCTCTTACTACATGAATTCAGGTACTAAATTTAGGTACAGTTAATGAAAAGGACTTAAGAAGATTGACTGAATTAAAAGGGGATATAACCTCAAGTGGGTGAAATTAAGGGATATAGTCGGTTAGATATTGATGTTTAAAGGTGTAGAAATATTTGGTGAGAGATCGGTTAAGATGGGAATTTATGATTTTTAAAGGGGATATAGCGATTGGATTTAATGAGGGGTCGGTTAAAATGGAAATTTATGATTTTTAAGAGGGATCTAGTCAGTTGGATTTAATGAGGTATCGGTTAAGATGGAAATATATGATTTTTAATGGGGATATTGATGTTTAAAGGGGTAAAATTATTTGATCATGGATTGGTTAATGTGGGAATCTTTTGAATATTTAAATGGGTGATGTTCTTATTGGAAATGTTTTAAGGGAAATTACATTAGGGAAAATAGTGAATCAGCAATAGTGTGAAATTATATAGTTTTGTTAGGTTGTAATGAATGCACAGTAAATTAATTTAGATTTCTGGTTTAGAACAATGTTTTTTAATTTTCTATTAATTATCCTGGGTTTTATTAAGAATGGTTAATGACTAATTTACTTGGTTTTGACAATAAAATCTTTAGAGATAATTTGGATTGATATCAACTTTAAAATATTTTTATCTTTATTTAGGCGGACAATGACAAAAGTTGAGAAATATTGACTTAAAACATCGACAAAAACTAAAGAAAATTGATCTTTATTGGATGAAATTTATCGGTTGATTTTAATCAGAAACTATATCGGTTGAATATCAGTAAAATATGACCATTTGAAGAAATATACTTTATTGGATGGATAAATTTAATCTTACTAGTAGGTTAAATTGTACAGTAATATTTATTTAAAATCTCGAGTTTTAGAAAAAAAATTTTAATTATTCTTAATTATTTTTAATTATAACTGGTTTTATCATTAGATTTTATAAATTATGTAGGGCTAATGACCAAATTATTTTACATGTTTTATAAGGAAATATTTGTAATAATAGGAATTATAGATATAATTATAGTCATTTAAAGGGATTTTAAGGAATCTTATTAGTCTGAAGGAAATATCTAATCTTTAAAGACAGAGATATTTCAGGGAAATTCGATGCTTTTTAGATGATTTTATTAGAGAATTCGTAGAATATTTGTATAGAATATTTGTAGAATATTCGTATTAGAGAATGGTAGAATATTTTCATTTAAATGAATTTACTGGTTTATTAGATGTTATCATTAGTGGACTTATATCAGTCTCTTTTGATATTTATTTCTAAGATATTGTTGACTTTGATAATTTTTAATAAATTTATACTGAATTTTCTGAATAATTTGAGCAATCAGTCAATCATATTTGAGTATACATGTATTACTTTCAAAAATAATTAAAATTAATTTATTCAATCTAAATCAATTATCTATTAGATCTTATTTCAAAATTCTTATTAATTTATTATCTTAGTTTATTCATATTAACTTGAATGATTGGTATTTTTTTATTTACTGGATGATTAATGGCTAGAATTAAAAGTTATTTCTTGTCCATTAAGAACATTTTAATGATATTTATTTGTTATGTTTTGAATAATTTAAATTTTTACAATTATTTAATCAATTTTTACCAAGTTATTGGAAAATCTCGAGTTCAATCGAAATTTTATTAATTTTTCATCCAATTTTTTCAAGTGAAGAGTATTTTCTTTCAAAGGTCTATTTGTTAATACATAGTTGTTGGTATTTGTTAGAGTTTAGTTGTAGATGATGACAAGAAGATAGTGTATGAGATGAAGAATATTTTGTATTTAATTGCTATTATTTTTATGTGTTGCTAGTTGGTTGTTGGTACTTGGTATCTAGTATTTTGTTGATAGTGCTTAGTACTGGGTATTTTGTTGATAGTGCTTAGTACTTGGTATCTGGTTGGTTGCTTGTTGTTGTTACCTAGTGAGGATACATTGTTGGTATCTAGTAGCTGGTTGTTAGCTAGTTATAAGTAATTGGTACTAGGTATCTAGTTGTTAGTAACAATTTGTAGGTAGATATTTGTTAATTTCTCGATAGGTTTTGATGTTAGTTGTTAGTATCTAGTTAATGGGTAGGTGGGGGTTGAGTGTGACTAATACCCTTTCGACCTATACCCTTACGATCAGTACCCATAGGTGGTCAAAACATCTTGTCGGATAAACTCAGGCTATATATAATAAAACGAATCAACAATAACTATTTATTGAATGCAATTTTTACTTTGCAATAATATGTCAGTAGTAATCAATTAAAAGTTAAGCAGATCTTTTGGGAATTAGAATTAGAACTCTTTAAGTCTTTCACTGTAATTTTATTTAAATTACTTTCAATTTAACTTGTTTTAAAGTGGTTGACAATTATTCATTATTAATTGCAATTAAAAATATTTTTGAAGACAAATAAAAAAATTTATTTATTTAAAAAGCATTTTGTAAAATACAATGAAAAATATTTAGTTAGTTGTAAGTAGTTAGTTGTAAGTATCTAATTGTTTGAGAGTTAGTTAGTACTTGGTATCTGATATCTAGTTGGTTGCTTAGTACATAGTTGTTGGCACTAATCTGTTAGTAGCTAATTGTTTTTTGGTTGTTAGTACTTGGTATCTGATTGATAGAGTTTAGTTGTAAGTACTGAGTTGTAAGTATTTGGTACTTATTTGTTAGCACCTAGTTACAAAATATTTAGTAGCTGGTAGTTAGTATATGATTGTTAGGTATCTAGTGGTTAGCTGTTTGTTAGAAGTACATAGTTGTTAGTATTTGGTTGACTTTTTAGATTTTGACAAGAATATAAGATATATTCTACTTGTTGAATTAAGAAGAGCTTATTATAAGCAAATACTTGATGAATAAATGTTATTAAGTCTTTAATTGTTATTATTTTATGTGTAGGTATGTGGTAGTTAATACTTGGTTGTTCTTAGTAAATGGTACTTGTTATCTAGTTGTAAGTACTTAGTATCTAGTTGTAAATACCTGGTAGTTGTTGGTATCTGATTGTTGAATTATTATTACTATTATTATTATTATTATTATTATTATTATTATTATTATTATTATTATTATTATTATTATTATTATTATTGTTAGTAAAATTTGTATTTAAATTTGTCTTTGAAAATTAATTTATAAAAATTTTCATTTAAAATTCTCAATTCTCAAACACCGATTATTATTCAAAATTTTTGTTAATAAATTTAAAATTCTTACTTTAATTTATTTATTGCTTTATTTTTAAAATATTACTCGAAGGGGTCTTGTATTAAAATTCTCAGGATCCATCGAGACCCCATCATTATAGTCAGAAAAATCCTAGCTTTTTTTCTATAGGATCTTTTTTTGTATTGAATATTTTTTTGTATTGAAGATCCCAGAAAAAGTAAGAGTAGCCCGCGGCAGCAGTTACGTAACAAAAAAAGCAAAAAAAATTACGACAGCAACCCCCTCCGGGGAGGATGGTCGTGCTGCCGTGGACTACTAACTACCTTCTGAGATTGCAACGAGCTTCGAATCAAAACCATGGGAATTTCAATCGATACAATAGAAATTCTAATCAAGAAAAGGATCGAAACAATGGAGAAAGTGTAGCTGCATTATATGATGATGAACCGAATGACTATGATGGACAGTCAGAAATATCGAGAAATGCCAAAGCTCCAAACAGAGTGGATATGTTAGGAGCGATAAAGCACATGTAAGCAATGATCATTTTTTGAGGGCCCTAAATGCTGAATGTAATGATTGTTTGGTTGATTGTTTTTTTGATAATCTTATGCTGATTTTTCCCCAAACAAAATTTTGATTCTGATACTTGGATAAAAATTGCTCGTTTGAAGATAGCTATATTGCCAGGCATTCGAGATTTGGACCGATGATCTTGGATGAAATTGAATCACGGATGGGCAATATTGTAACCCCGACTGACAGTAATGATGGTGATGTAAATGAGGTGGATGACATGATTATATTTGAATAAATGTCTAGTTTTTAAACGTAATAATTTTGTTTTGAAAATATGACCCGAAAATAAGCCCTAGGTAGGTTTTTTTCTGAAAATTTGAAGTAAGACAGTGTCTTATTTTCGGGGAAATACGGTATGTTAGATTAAATAGTGTGACTTTTAATTCATTATTTGACACAGGAGCAAAATTAAGTGTTTTTTCCGAAACGATTACTGAAAAATTGAATTTAAAATATTTTAATGAAAGAAATAAAAAGATATCTTGCGCAAACGGTAGTATGTTAGGGATTTTAGGGAAAGTTTCTCTAAGTTTAGAGTTCAACAATAAAGAAATAACTGGAGAATTTTTCGTTGCTAAGGAAATATACCCAGAAGCAATTGTAGGGATAGATATATTGAATTCTTTAAATATTAAGTTAGTTGAATTTTGTAATGAAAATGTCATCAGTTTGCAAGCAAAATTTGGTAATAATTTAAAAGTAAATAATAAAAATAAATTTATGAATGAAATATTAAAAATAGAGAATGCAATCCGATATATGATATAGCTGTTGAATTCTCAGATATTTTTATGTATAGGCAAAACAGATATTTTAAAGCACAGAATAGAAACTAATTGCAACCCAATACCAATTAAGCGGTGGCGACAATGAGGAAAAACTAGAGGAAATTGTTAAAAACCTAGAGGAAAATAAAATTATAGAGAAATGCGAATCACCTTGGAATTCATTAATAGTTTGTGTGCCAAAAAAGGGAACTTATGAAATTCGGATGTGTTTGGATTTTAGGATTTTAAATTCAAATACAGTTAGACAGCTTTTCCAATTCCCAATGTTGATGAAATGCTCGATTCTTTGTATGGGGCAAAATATTTTTCGTCGATCGACTTAGGAAATGCTAATTATCAAGTTCAATTGGATAAAGAAAGTAAATTGAAAACAGCATTTTCTACAAGACAGAGCCAATATTGTTTTAATCGGATACCTTTTAGAATAGCTGCCGCACCATCAACGTTTCAAAAACTTATGACATTAATAATTGGAGATATGATGTGGAATGATGCATTAGTCTGTTTATATGACACATTGATCTTTTCGAAAACTATTGAAGAACAAAAAGAAAGAATAAATAAGATTTTCCTTAGAATTAGGAAATCGGGACTAAAAATTAACCATGAGAAATGCAAGTTCTTAGTATTTGAATTTCTTGGACATATAATTAATGAAAAATGTATTAAAACAGATAATTCTAAGATTGAAACAATTAAAAATATAAAGCATCCTAATTGTGTGCAACATCTTATGAGTTTTTAGAATTTTGTAATTACTATAGAAAATTTATTAAAAACTACTCAAAAATAGCTAGGCCATTGGAATCTTTGATTGGAGGTAAAACAAAAGTATTATTTGGACATCACAATGTGAAAAAGCTTTTAACGAGTTTGACGAGTTTGACGAGTTTGGACATAGTTTGATCAGTGCACCATTACTATGCAATCCAGATTTTAATAAAACGTTCATTTTAGATACCAATACTAGTTTCGATTGTATTGCCGCTGTTTTATCGCAAAGAGATGACCATAAAATGTAAACTAGCATGATTAATGTATGCGAATGCCTAGAAATATGAATAATTAATCTTGAATGTCTGGGTCCTCAGATCATATAATTGTTAATTATTTATCTCAATGATACTTAATAATACATGTGCTGATGACCAGGACCGGTAAAGGGTGGGTACAATGTGTGACCGTCACGCAGGTACTAAGGCGGAAAAATTGTCGAGGGCATCTTACTTTGCTTAAATGTTTTTATTTAATTTGTGTTCACTGCAGTGGCGTAGCGAGGGGGGGCGAGGGATGACAGTTGCCCCGGGCGCCGGATTGAACGCAATATATATAAAATATATAAATATAGCCAAACATTGAAAATTTTTTAAAATAAACGATGAAAAAGGGATTTTATTTTTCTGTTTTCCAGTTTTGTTATATTTTTATATTTTATATTTTATATTTTTTTTAAATATTATTTTAGAATTTATTAATATGCATTTTATATTTGGCGTTTTTACATATGTCTATTTTAATATCACAAAAAAAATTTTATAGTAAGCCCAGGGCGCCAAAAATATCCCTGCCCCGGGCGCCAAGTACTCTAGCTACGCCACTGGTTCACTGTAAAGTTTTAGTATAAGAATTTTGTATTAAAATATGGAAAAATAAATATTAATAATCTATATTTCTCAAAATCAAAGAAATGAAAGAATATGAAACTTTCACACACTGTTTATTTTCCTAGTGTAGAGCCTGTTGTGGATATAGATGCAATATACACCTGTTAGCATGAAATAAAAGTGTTCTATAAAAATTAAAAAATCAATAACATTATACACCTAATTCCGAAATTTAATAACTTCTATAATCTAAAAAAAATTTCAATAAATTTATAGTATAAGAACACACAAACTTAGCTGTGTGTAAAAATTTAATGTTCCGAAATTTAATAACGTTATTCTAGGAATTGAGAAAGTGGCAGAAAAATAATTGAACATACCAACACAAAACACTTAATGAAAAATGCATGCAAATTTTTTAGTGTTTTTCTGTTCCGAAACGATTAACGATTAAAATTATCAATATTTTATATTATAAATGCTGACTATAAGTAATATTTAAGAACTTGATTGATGATCTCATAAATATATAAAAATCAAAATTCAAGTCTTAAAAGTTACTTAAAATTAAAAAACTTACCTGAAAACCATTTTTAAAAATAGAATAAATGAAGTTATAAACTTTATTTTCACATAAATGGTGAGCCACCTCAACTGTTGTGTACACCAAAGTGTATTATAGAGGTTATTAAATTTCGGAATTAGGTGTATCATTAAAACACACAAACTTATCTGTGTGCTGAATTTGAATACACCAAACTCCACTGAAATACACTTTCTATAATATAAGAAAAGAAGCAATAATGTTATAATATAGAAACATACCTACTCACTTTGGTGTTAGTTTTTTGCAAGTGCAATTAATACACTACACTATAGAAATTGAAAAAGTGATAGAAAAATGAAATATTGCACATAAACACAACTCATACTAAAAAATGCATGTGAAAAAGAAGGCGAAAAAAATGAGGAGATATCATATTAAGATTTATTTTAAAGTTAAAATTAATTTATTTCATTAGTATTTTTGAAATTCTATCAAAGCACTTCCATTTTGCGAAGGTCAAAATATGATATTGTAAGATTTATTTATAAGTTATAATCAATTTATTATTTCCATAAGATTNATGATATTGTAAGATTTATTTATAAGTTATAATCAATTTATTATTTCCATAAGATTTCAGATATTGCTGAACCTTTGAGAATGGCTAATAACGCAGCAAGAAAATATAAATTGTAAATTTTATTTTTAAGTTTTAAAAATGATTTATTAATAAAGAATTTCGGAAACTGGCAAACCCCGAATGAGAAATGTTTAAAAAGTACATATTTATCGACATTAATCTGTTTTTTAAATAAATAATGATTATAAATATTTATTTCAAATTGAAATATTTCCACAAATAAATTAAATAACTTTCTGAATATATAGAAAAATGAATAATAAAATGACTGAATCGAGTAATTTATGAAAAAAAATTATTCACCAAATTAAATTACGCACCAACTTGTATTATAGAGAGTATGTTTCAATAGACTTTGGTGTATAGATGATTTTATTCCATGCAAACTGGTGTATATTGTCTTAATGTGGCGAATACATTCTTCTTTCACATTATTGGGGTACTTAATTTTTAACCTAATAAATTTCAAATACTATTAAAGACTGAAATACACAATATAAGGAAGGAATATAACAAGAGACTTAGCTGAAAGTTTTTGTATTTTAAAGGCTAGTAAACTCCTAAAAAATATTAATGGTTGTGGAATATTCTGCGTGTCGAATTTCGATGGGACGTTTCTACAATTAACTTTAACAAGTCATAAAACGGATATGTTAAAATCTCATTTGTAACATTTAGGAAGAAAAGACGAAAGAAAGAAGAGCTGTTCCAATAAATGGACCCATTGCTATGTTGAATTTATGTATGCAAAAATAAAAACATGCATGGTCTGAATTTGCGAAAATCATTTATAAGAAAACACTGCAAATATTTATATTATATTAATGAAGTTTAAAATTTGAGAGACTAGTAAAACAAAAAATTGTTTCAGTTAAGTGAAAAATGGTTTTATCAGATTACCATAACGAAAAAGTAAACAAGACTGTTTTTTTTTTCTATTTAATCCAGTATTTCTTTACTTGTATGACACAAATTTAGAAAATATATAATATTGCCTGGGTTATGCAAATCTATACGAATTCCTTATTATCGTTATTGATTTCTGATTTCTATAGCAACTGCCTTACTATTTTTTGCTTTTATTCGAGAGGGACAAGAAATTAATAAGAATGACATTCCATAAAACCTTTATGCCATAAAAATTGCTGTTTTTCCAGGTGACTCGCAAACCAAAAAAAGTTGAAAATAACTGTTTTCACTCTTCTAAACTGCAATTGTTTGTAAACAGAAATTAGTAAAACTTTAAAACCTCAAATTTTGGCAATGACAGTTTATAAGTAGTATGTAAAACCAGTTTTGAATACAGAAACCCAAAGCTGACAACCCTTTGGTCACAGTGTTAACAGCCAGCGAAATAATTGACTTAGGCTATAATTTGTCCACGAAAATGCATTACTAAACAACACCCGAAAGTTCCAAGAGTTTTAGTATTTGTCAATTGATTCCAAAAGCCATATCTTCATCGAATAAATCATTGAATTGAAATAATCCAAGGTTGGGAATCGTTTTATTTTAGATATACTGAACAATAAAAATTCAATAATCAGTATAATGTTCGAGAATTTTCTCATTCACGAACCTGGACACCAAACTCTTGATTTGTTGCACACTTCACAATCAATATTCATAAGCAATTTAAGGTGTTAAATATATGATTAATCAAATTATAAAGCTTTTCCTAATTTGTTTTCTAATAAATTAAAAAAATCCTAATTTGCTTTCAAAATCATGGCATTTGAAATGAAAATTCATTTTTCCTTCATCTGAACAATTGAATCGTTTTCAAACTTATTTTATGAATCATAATTTCTAATTACATAAATTAAAAGTTAATTTACTTTAAAATTATAGTATTCTTAATAATAACTTACTTATTCTTTCGTTATATGGATAATTTAAATTCATTATTTACATAAATATTTACAAAACAATGACGCATAACAAAGGTTAAGTCCCACAATAAAAAATCATCAATAAAAACATCAAAATATAAATCCATCTTGCATATTGATTTAAACTTGAAAAAGATAATTCATGAAAATTTATTGAAAAATTAAAATCCACATTATTTATTTTCTACACAAATTAAATATAATTTATAATACAAGTTATAACACCACTGTGTACAATCCATTTTTAATTACATTTAAAACCAACATAACAAACCATTTTTTCACAAATAAATATTTCAAATGCATAATTGGTGCGAATTTAATTGCATGCATTAATTTATTAAGCACCAAAACCATTTAAATATGAATATTCACAATGACAATACATAATAAATGATAAAATATATCAAACATTTAAACCAGACAATTATATTTTAATTTAACTGCCGAGAGTTTCTACTTTATCATTTGATTCGATATTATTAACATGATTCTGTTCAGAACCTTTGCCAGATTCTTCAGCACTCTTTGAACCTAAAATACATTAATTTTTATTTAACAAAATTACTTATTTAACCTTTGTCTTCAGAATCACTTTTATCTTTAATGCTATCCTCCTTAACTTCCTTCTTTTCGTTAGGTGTGTCGATAACTAATTCACTTGATTCCTCATCAACAATTTCTAATTTTTTTTATTTAGATAATTAAACTACAAAATATACTTGTTGATTTATCTTCTTCGTCTAATTTCAACTTTTTTGTCTCTGTTTCAGCTTGATTATCTTCTGCTGAATTTTTGTCGCCATCTTGATCAACTTTATCTACCGAAGGAATTGATTCAACATTAGAATTAACGTTCTCTTCATCGGCCATTGTTTTCCTCACTTCATTCGAAGCTCTCTAAATTGAATTCGATGAACCACTTTTGCCATGGACATTTATATCACTTACTTTAGCTGCTTGCCGTTTGGGTGTCTTAGCTGGGCTTTCTTCTTTTATTTTAGATTTGGGTTCAACTGCTGCCAATCTAGCACTTCTACGGCGACTTAATTCTGGAGCTTCTTCCTTTTTCACTGCGGTTTCCTTATTTTTACGAGGCATATCTAAAATTAATTTACTAATAATTTACATAAACAATTGCAATAAAGAATTTGCAGCCATACTAAATATTTTAAAAGATGATTTAACTCAGACATTTTAGATATAAATTTAAACACTATATTTTATTTTTATAGGATATTGTGGATTTTTATAGAATTAGGTTAAATTGAAATTAATAACTTTTTAGAAACAGATTCATCAATTAATTATAAACTATTTTTTATTTTCAAATTAATTATGTGTTAAAATTTTACTAAATAAATTTTAAATTATTTGATTTCTATTGAGTCAAATCTGATTCAACTAATTTTGAAGAAAATTTAACTGGGTGTTTTATAAAATTACTAAATAGAAATTCTTTTAAAATCTTTATTTAGTTTAGACAAGAAATAATTGAAAAATATCAAATATAACTAAAAATTACCGGTAAAATTTAAGTTAAAATTAGATGGAATCACTTCAGATGAAATCGCTTTAGAATTCGAAATTACAGAGCGTTGTTTGTCATAACTTAAAACTATTATAATATAGCAAAGAGAGTTCAAGAAGTCATTTCTGTTAGCAACAAGCGCCAGTGGATATGCACCAGGTACAGTGCTAGGACAATGGGATGGTGAAGGTCAGGAAAGAGTTAGAGGATACTATAGGAAAACGTTCAAGAAGCACAAGAGAAATAACCCAGCCACTAAACGAGAAGCACTAACAATAATCCAAGCAATCAAGCACTTAAAATATCTCTTATGGGGACATGAAATCTATATCACAGCAGATCATCAACGATTAGTGTGATTGGGACAACACAAGGAGGCATCCAGTTGACTGATGAAATGGACTATTCAACTCCAAGAATATTCCCCGTATATAAAATTCAAAGCCGGGGAAGCCATTGCAAAAACAGACTCCATGTCAAGATTCGTATTCGAAGAATTAATGGACCACGACGTCAGGCGTATTTGCATGATAACCACTGAAGATAAAGATTTTACCGAACAAAAGTAAGATAATGAATTAAAATTGATAACAGAACATCTGGATAAAAACGATATGAAAATATTCGACCAAGATAATAAATTGAAAAATCATATGGATAAAAATCGACATAAATATACGATCGAGAAAGGATATCTACTGATCATGGAAGGAGATAAAAGATTAATGTGTTTACCAGAAAATAGACGTAAAGACAAATAAATACAATATCATGACGGGAAGTTAGGCGGGTACATGCTACCCAAGAAAACAGTAAGAATAATTCAAAAATATTATTGGCCAAATATGACAGATGATGTGAAAAAGTGCATAAATAATTGTTTAATCTCTGCTACTCTCAAAGCACCAGAAGCAAAATTAAAGCACCTCTAAAACCAATGCCTATACCACCAGAACCCATGACGATTGCAATTGATGTAGTAGGACCACTACCAGAATCTGATAATGGAAATATTTATATCTTGGTAATAACTGATTATCTAACAAATTTTACTGAATCATTCCCAGACCAAATAGCAAAAAACTATCGCTAAAATATAATTTGAAGAAATTTGTTGTTTTTATGGAACACCTAAACAAATCCTGAACGACCAAGGAACAAATTTCATGAGCGAGATAATGAGTGAAGTAATAAATTATTTCCGGATAACTAAGTTGAAAACTTCAACAGATCATCCACAAACCGAAAGATTCGATGGGATATTAATCTAGATAATGTCAAATTACGTAAGTAAACATCAGATTAACTGGGACGAATTTATCAATTTTTGTTTAATGACCTATAGAAGGTCAATCCATTCGGCAATTAAGATGAGTTCGTTCAAATTGATGTACAGACGAGAATATAACATGCTGATGGATCTAGAATATCAGCAGCCAATCTCACAGTATATTGAAATTGATGACTATGTTCCGAAATTCAAAGAAAGAATGCAGGAAGTGTACAAAACTACAGAAATGAATATTCGTTTCAATCAGGAAAATTATAAAGAATTCCACGATAAGAATAGAACGCTGGAAATCATACCTGGAACATCAGAATTAGAAGAGGTCCTTACGAAATTAATCACGTAAATCCTTTAGTGCAATCTATTTATGTCAACGTGTGTAAATGTGAATTAGTAGCCAAAACAGTGACCAAAGAATCGGAATCAATACACATAGTGAGTAGGTCACAGACAAGACAAATATGCATGTTACTACATCTTACGGGCAATGAACTCTATATCAAACAATACCAATTACAGCCAAGTAAAGTAACAAAAGAACAAGAGAGGTAAAAGCAAAAACTGAAGAAAGCGGGTGATGTAAGAGCGGAACATTGCTAAAAAATGGAATTGATAATAGAAATATCTAAAGAAATAATGCCAGAATGGACAAAAAATATGTTCGAAAAGGGCTGAAAACACCTTCAACAATCCAACCACATAAAAATGGAATGCCAATATTATTTACAACTACAGATTTTTAAGATAATATTGGAGAATTATTGGAGAACAATATTGGAAATAATAAAAATTACGGAGAAGTGCGCTCAATCAACGAACATTAGATCAAACACCATTAATGGAAGTCTTATGGCCCAATAAAAACGCTTTGGAAAATCGCAATATTTGGAAAAACGCAATATACGTAGGGCACTACCAAGCAGCAGCTAAATTAATAAAATGGACTAGAGGACTTTGTAAAATAAAATTGATAGACATGAATAAATTTGAAGACAACAAAAATATATTCCTGAAAAGAGCAATCAAAGCAAAACGTGAACTACCAAAGACGATAAAACCACTATTAAAGAGAAAAGAGATCAAGTTTACTAACAATGAAAATGATGAACACAAAAAAATAGAACCATTCTTTGCGCCCATCTATATTTCGTTTGTTTAAATTTTACTTTTGTTTGTCGTTCTAATACATTTTCAATGCTTTTCTGCATCTTCTTCCATTTTAATTTGCATTAAGTACTAAAAAATATCTTGCTCCTCTTAGTTTGACAAATTGTTCTTTATATTTTGGAAACGGGTATGTATCTTTTTTGGTACTTCATTTAATTTAAACAATTACAAATTTCCAATTAACTTTTCATATATTGTTTCTATATTGATTCCAAAATTGTGCGAAATAATTTCCTCGGGACCCAAAATCAATATTTGATGATTTTTAGATAATTTTAATTTATTTATCCTTGATTAGGGCTCAACCTATTTCTTCTTTTTATCTTGTTGCTCAGGTCTCATTGCGCACCGGGTTTTCTACAGCGCTCGGGATTCCCATTACAGATTAATTAATTTGTTTTTTCGCATTAACTTTCCCTGTTAACACCTTATTAAATTTTTATTATAATTTCTGAACTCGTCTATCAGTTTGGCGTTCAACCATACAATTTTAATTAATTTTGCACTTTTATTGATTTTACTCATTTTTGTTATGCTTTCTTTTTATATATGATTTTTTTTTGGTTTTTGTGCTAACCCCAACATTATCAATTTAAATTGCTTTTAAATAAATTAATTCATTAATTTTTTAAAATTATATTATTTATTTAAAATATTTTTCACTTATCAATTTTATTTACGTCTAAACTATTTCTATCGTATTATTACAAAACGTGCTTCCAATATTAACATAATATTGAATGTTTTCAAAATTCAATTCATCCTTTCCGATAATCCAACAATTGGAACTTCCAAGTTAATTTTGACGAATATTTCAATAGGAGAATCATTTGCAAATTAATTTAATATATTTTCATAAACCACGATTTCTAAAATGATGTAGCAAACTACTCTTATTTTTTTAAATTCATTATTATTAATAAAAAAATAAATACTAAGTTTCTCTCTTAACTTTTCATATTTAATTTAGTAAAATTATTATTATTAATTATACCAAAATATTCATCAAAATTTAAATAATCGTCATTATTCCAATCTAAATCATTCCCCATATACATATTTGAATCTAACGGGCAATTATAATTATTATTAAAATATTTAATTTTGTTTATCATTCACAGTAGAGTTTCGATGACCTCCACCGTCTTAAATTTATTTATTTCGATATCTTATACTCAATTGAAAATTTCTGTCGCAAAATTTATTTGGTGATATTCGAGAGCTTCTTTTAAACTTTAAAAAAAGCTCTCAAATATCACCAAATTAGAATTTAAACGAACCAAATAGTTGATATTTCCACGAATTTCTTTGTGGAATTAGTTGATAAAAATGATTTTACAAACTTCCATTTGAATTCTTCTGAGATGCCCATAAACTCGAAAATCTTTAACATTCTTGCAATATCGATTCCAATTTTGAAGTTTTAATGAAATTGACCATCATGCTCATCATTGTTATTGGGTATATTTTTAGTACTTATAACGTCCATAATTAAATACAAATATTTAATTATATTTAAATATTTATTAAATTCAAAACAATTCAATTTGTTTTCAATATTCAAACAAATTTCCACGACGATTTTTATTCAACGCCGAGTAATACAAGCATCAATCAAAACATGCATTCCTTTAATATTTTATTTTACTTTTATTAGACTTAATTAATTAAATTATATTTATTCAAAATAATAAATTAGAAAAGTATAATTCAGTACATATGTATTTAAAAAGTAACCCAAGTGTGATTGATTATAAACCCCAAAAAATATAGACAACATAAAGAAGACGAAGTCTAATTATTTATTGCTTAAATTATTTCTAGTACAATAATAGGAGACAACGCAAATTATAAAAATATATATATACACAATCCCTGGGATTCTAGCTGTCAGGAAGATCCGGCGGCATTAAATAGTTATAGAAATCATTGTCTGATCTTGGTTGGTAAATAAAATTGATGCCTTCAATATTGATTTCTTCATCGTCTGAAAGGCATTCTACGATCCGAACTGGTGAAGTTACAGAAGGACTGGCTGAATCCAATGAGTTAACAACATATTGTTCAGACTGAAAAGAAGTTGTCGGTTGAGAATCCGAAGAACAGAGACCCAAAATTTTCTGCAAGTCAATTTTGTCATCGATTTCTTCTTCACTGGAAAATGATATTTTCCGTTTTTTATTCGGCGTTTCCTCCAATATCACATCATCTTCGGAAAAAGATTCCGTTAGATCAAACACCGGCTGATTTACATAAATGATTTCCAACGCGTCCTCATCAGAATCACTAAGTTCGATAACGATATCAGACTGTGGACAACTATAATAATCTTCCTCGTCTTCTATTTCCGGTTCTTCCTCTCCCTCTACCAATTGAGAGGAATCAGAAGAATCATCAATAAGTAACGGCTCGAAATATATTAATCTCTTTTCAAATTCCATCAAAGTCTGATTGATGTGATCCAATTCTTCGTCTTTAAAACAGTGTTTAATAAGAGTACACGTTGATTTGGGGATTGTGTTCATGCTAGCCATGGGCTTTTTAAGATTGATAGACGAATAGAATTCCGTGCTAAGAAGAATATAGTGCGACGAGAAAGCTAAATGTGTAATCAGGTTTTGAAAGGAACAGAAATAGTCCAAAATACAAAAGATGTAATCGATATTGGTGATTTGATAACCCGCAATTGTAAAATCTAAATTCTCAATGTTGATAGAGGCGATCACTCGTGTGATTAATGCAGCGGCTGTATTTTTATCCATTAATTCAGACTTTGTGTAGATGATATGCTCGTGATCTCCTGGGACATAATATTCCAGATATGCTGAGGGATCATGCAGCATTTGTAATGAAAGATTAATGTCCAATTTTAGGCAATTGAATCGTACCGGGTCTAAATGGCGTTTTAAAATTGTCAACAATTTAGTATAGGAAATAGATTTGCCAATATGATTATTAAAGATTGTTGCAAAGAAGCTGTTAGTAAACATTAAAGATAACCGTTGACGTACTAATTGTTCTACTAAAGGCCAGCACTCTTCATTTCCTGAAATAACTTTCTTTGATGGATATGTGCTGGTTGAACTAAATTTTAAACATAATTTTACATGAATAATTATTGTTTTTATCAAAACAAACAGGAAAGAACATTTAGTTCACCAAGGGAATAAACATGTTATACACTCGTTTGCAAGGGATAAAGGCACCTATAATACAGGTTGGAGTGCAAATCTATTCATTCAATTTGTTTTGTTCTTGGACATTTTGCAATTTCGAGTTTTAATATTTTTTAACTTAACTTTTATGTTTTATATTATTAGCCACATATTTTTATTATATTTATTCAATTTTGGATAAAATGGCGAATATTTATTAAATATTGTTTTTTTTAAAACTTTTCTTTCTGTTTTCCCCTCAAAATTTGCAAATTATAGAGATAAATGAACATTTTTAAAATTCATAATAACCATTTAAAATGAAATTCGTTTTCATCATTTAATGTTTTTTCTCCTAATTTATTCGACAGCTCATATATAAAAAATCGAATTCAGCAGTGTCTTTGGCATTGGATTCTTAATTTTAATCTACCACCTTTTCTCATAAATAATACGATAAAATGTTTTTATTTCATGAACTATTTCTACGTATCAAAGTTTACATGCATTTTTTACTATGTGTTGTGTTTGTGTGTTCAATTTATTCTTTACCACTTTTCAATTTGTATGTTTCGATAATATAACTTTATTGATTCTTTTTTTAATATTATAAAAGTTTTTTTTCCATGCAAACGGTAATTATTACTCGTATATCATTGGCTGTCAAATGAAAAATCATCGCTTATCGGATAAAGACGACATTTTGTCAGATGAATCTTAAATTTAAATATTTTAGTAGTTATTTCGTTACTGTGTAACAAGATTAGGTAATTTATGACAGTCACGGTCTTCTCTCGATAATAACACCTAGGTATTGTATTCGAAATAGGAAAAAAATAATTTAAAATTCTGGAGTATATAACACTAGTTCGAAAATAATGTTCAAGGTTTTCTGTATGTAATTAAATCATTTAATATGAAATTACTATTTGTTTTAAGTACACAGTCAACACCACTTAATTTACCATTCATAGGCTATTTATAATAAATTATAAGGTTAAAGCGGGGACCAAGGCTATAGTAAAATAATTGTCAGAATATGAACCAAAAAGTATAAGGCAAGAAATCAATCCTATAATGTTATTACTTTTTGTCTAACAACACTATTCAAATAATAGATTTCAATTAAATATATTTTTTCTCTTATTCTCCCTTAGTGAGCACAATAAAGGCTATAGGAGAAAAATAGGCAAGCCTGATTTTAAAATTTTATTAAAAGTTATGGGGAACGTGTAATTTTTGAAGCTTCATTCATAAAATCATTGGATCCAAAAATTAATATTGCAAAATGCAGAGAATAGTTTTTTTTATATATTACAGTAAACTCTGAATATTTTGAACATCTTATTTATGAAAATTTTTAATAATATAGAAATTTAAAGATCTATTTCAATGTACGAAGCAAGAGATATGATCAGAGACCTGAGGAAATATTATTTTGAAAATATGAAAACAATTTGGACTATTAAAAATGAACTACAGAGATTTATGAAGAAAAAAGAGTTAAAAATTACCGATTATTTAGTTAATAAAAATAAATAAAACAGATTTGCTTTTAGTTTTTCATTTTATGTTGGTGTGTTCATAATTTGTTTAAAATGAACGTAATCATTGCAGCTTACGCACGTGTTAATAATATAGAGTTGATTGTATATAAATATATATATATATATATATATATATATATATATATATATATATATATATATATATATATATATATATATATATATATATATATATATATATATATATATATATATATATATATATATATATATATATATAGCAATTGAATAGCAATTTGAATATATATATTAAAAACCTATGAATTAGTAAATATATCGATGTTTTTTGAATATTAAAAATACATCGATATATTTACTGATTCATAGTCAAGCTTTTTAATAAATCCAATGTCGATTGAAAAGAAATCAGTGGTGAAATTTGAAAAAAGTTCTTATAATATATATATTTTAAATTTTAATAAAACTTTTCCTCTAATTGCTACAATTAAAAAACTGATTTATTATTTAACACATTCATCGCCAGGTACGAGATAACTCGTACCTCAGCTCATTATTACAATATAAACCCTGTTGGTAGTCATTTTATTGGCCTATATGTAATAGCCTACTATAGTAACAATAGTTTTCATTGAAAATTTAGTAGCAAAACTTTGAAAAATCTAAAATTTATTAAAAATTTCCTGAGGCGTAGAGATAAAAATATACTGGCGGCCAATGTATTAAATTATAATTTTTAAAGAATAAAATATTTTTATTAAAAATTTGATATAATTAATAAAATTGTTCAAAAATCTATAATTTTTAGTGATTATATCCTACCTGATGATGACAGGAAAACTGTCGAAATATATAAAAAAACGAATGTCTGAGTGGCACTTTCTCTTATAATATAATTTATATTAAAACCATTTGTATAAATTCCTATTTTTCTAAACCATAGAAAAACATTCTGGGAATGGATTAAAAAAACTGAAAAGCCTGTGACTTCCATAATAATTAAATATTGAGACATCCGGCGTAGAAGATAAATATTAGGCTGTCACGGGTGCAAAATTTACTCTTAAATATTCTAAAGAGATAAAATTATTGAAGAGAGATAAAATTATTGTCAAAACATTCTGATCAAATAAAAAAATAGATAAAAGTTAGACAAATAATTTTAAAATGTATGAAAACAAATCAATAGAACTTTTCTAAATTTTATTCAAATATAATTCAATATCTACGTAACAAATATAGAATATGTCAAATGTTTCTATAAGTGAAAATAAAAACATTAAATATGTCAGATGAGGGCGAATATAATATTGGCAATAATACCGCAGCAGGAGTAAAAATTATTAAATCAAAATAAAAGTATGAAATAATCATTAAATATGATACAGAAAAAAATGGTAGAAAGGTAACCTTTCGGGCGGATAATATTGTTGATGCTAAAGGTGATGGCCAAGACACGAATTCCTATTGTAAAGTTCAAAGTTTTGACTAAAAACAGAATTGAGCACAAGTGTCAAAATAAAAAAAAATTTCAGTTAAATTGTGTGAAAACAGGGACATTCGAATTGGAAAACGTTTTGGAGTCAATGCTTCATTATTAAGGTATATTTAAAAAAAGTCGACAAAAAAGATCCGAGAAATAAATTTAAAAGAGATATAAGAAAAAATAATAAAAAAGAACAAGAATAAAATATTCCCAGCAATGAAATACAAAAACTCAAAATGCAGATGGAACAATACGATCTAAAAGCAGAATAATAAATGCTGAATTTCTTCTCATGGAAACGAGATATGCAATAAAACTTGAGGGAAAAGTTGGATATTTTAGTATTTACCATGGATATTATTAGAAGTTATATTGATTGGACCATTACGTTGGAGTACCAATTTAATATTTTGGACAATTTGTGCCAGAGGTTAATTAGAGAATGAGATAAGGTACGTGGAATGGAAATAAAATTGCAGGCGAAATGGAAAACTCATGGCATTATTACCGAATTTCTGATTAGAAGTCTTTTGAAGTGTTCCGAATGACAATGATAGATAACACGAAACCATTACTACCTATCCAAGTCTGTTACATTTCTTTAAACAGGAGAGTTTGATATCGATATCCTCTTGAGTAGTCTTGAGTTTTATTAGCTGAAAAAGAAAGCTACAAACAACGATATCAGATAACGCAACCAATTCGATCAGGTACAAAAATAATATGGAAAATATCGTAGTAAAAAACTACAAATTGCTGAAAGAATTAACAGAGCATGAGGCGAGATAAATTTTGCAATTCTAAACTTCGGTAGTAATAGGCCCAATTGACAATCCTACGCGATGTTGGAGTAGCAGAGTAAGTGACAGTAAAAAGGTCTAAACGCTATTATCCAAAACCATTCCCTTCAATATTAAATATCGGTGAAGACAAAATAAAGTCGATGAATGAAAGGGTCAGTTCCCATGTCCAAGATAAAGTTAAAATAAAAGGCAGATGTTATTAACACCCGTTTTAAAATCAAAGGAAGCATCGGGATGTTACACGCTACATACCCATGAAGCAGCACTCATGTAGAACTGGGAGGGCAGGATGAAAGGAAGCCTATTGGAAAGCACAAGGTCAACAATGGTAAAGATACGATATTAGCAGATACTATAATCAGACCATTCTGCAGAGTGCTGGCAGTGATGAGCGTACGAAAAACCAAATAAAAAAATATATAAATAGAATGATTTATTTTATATTAATATATGGTGACCAATTAGCAATGAGAGATATTGGTCAATCAGGGCCTCGCAACGAATATGTTAATTATTGATTTATCAATTCTATTAGCAATCGATTGTGACTTTTATCAATAAAATATTCATTCATTGTTATTTATATTAAAAAATGAAACAAAATCAATTAAAAAGTTTTTATTGATTTAGACAAATTATCGAGTTTCGATTTTGTCAACATTAATTTTTTTTTTAATTTCATCAACATTAAAAATTACTCAAATAATAAATAATAAAAATACAAAACGATATAATTCTGAAAAATTGATAAATGCCAATCGGTGAAAAATTCGATTCTTTAAAAAAATTATCTCCAGTAAAATCTGCATTTAATTTTTTTAATTAGTAAGATAAAAATACAAATTATTGTTAATCACAGAAATAGATTTATTTTATGTTTTCAAATTTTAAAAATTCCATTTTAATAAACAGATATTAACGTGTTTATTAATAAAAATAAATGAACTAAAGGCAAATAAATACAATACCTTGATTTTAGTCGACATGATAAGTTACCAAAATAAACTAAGTAATTTAAAATGTTGGGATCGAATTCACCTTTGTTGTTGGTAAGAAAAGTTACAACAGTAGAGCATCTAATTTTTTAATTAATTAATATTAGTAAATAAATATACTTACATTTTAAAAATTATGTTTTCAAAATTATCTAAAATATTTTTAATCTTGTTTCTCAAAACCCATGCACAATTAAATCCTTTTGAAAAGCTTATCATAGCATATTTTGTAGGCGTTCGAATGTTGTAAATAATGTGATAAACGCTTTGCTTACACAAAGGACATAGTGTGCTGGATGATCCAGTAAGCCACTTTCCAATACATACTAAGCAAAATTCATGCATACAAGGAGAAGTAACTGAACGACTCTCAATAGTCATTTCTTCAATACAGATCGGACACTCAGAACCTTGATATTTAAAAATAGATTTCTTTTCGTCATTTTTCCTCTTCATTAACTTTGAAATAAAGTTAGTTATTAAACCAAATTTTCAAATTTGAACAATAATTTAGTTAATTATTAAAACAACTATAAAATCTAAATCGTAAAATTTATTTCATCTAGATTCTAGACACTTAGAATTATAAACAAAATTCAAAACAATTAAAATAAAAAACTAAAATTCTTAAATTTATTAACAATTAATAATATATTTGTATTAAAAATTTTAAAAACACAAATTTCGATATTAATAATTTTCAGCCCAAGGATGCTCTTCTAAAAATGTATTAACAACTTCTTTCATAGAAACATTTGGAATCAATTTATCTTCTTTTAAAGGTTGCCTAGTTATAGGGTCAAAATGTCCAACTCTGTGTAAATGCTCTACAATTGCTTGACGGTCATAAGTTATTCCACTAGGAGAAACAACGGGATCACGCATTATCTCAAAACTGATGCGACCACATAAATAATCTGGTACTTCTTGTTTAGACCTCTTATCTTGAATCTAAAATAAAGTATTTATTTTTTAGTTTAAAAGCTAGGCTAAATTAAAGTTGATACAAAAATAAATTATAATTATATTAGGAATTGTTTTAGTTAGAAATTTAAATAACCAATAGAATCCCAATAAGAATTAAGAAATGACACAATATGATAAATCTACTAAAATTTATAATATATTTCAATTTCCCAAACTTATAATTTATTCTTACATCAAATTTGAGACACGTAATCAAAATTTAATTGAAAATGATAAAAACTACTTTGTGAAACAACTCTTGCACTTGGGACAATCTTCTCATGCACTCCGCATCCAGATTGTCTTCATTTCCATTTTTAATATCCCCTTCAAATTTTTCGCTGTTTAATTCAAATTTTTTTTTAAAGCTTTGCTTAATAAGATCCTCTAAATATTCCTAATCAATTATTAAAAGCAACTGCTAGTATTAATTTTTTCACTTGTAATTCAATTTCCTGTTCAGATTTTTTAGCTTCCATTTTTTCAAATTTTAGTTTTTTTGCCAATCTAATAGCCGTTGTTATATCGTCTCCGAAATTTTTACGCTGTTCCAGAGAGAGATCATGTGCCCTTAATAAACGAAGAAGAGCTTCATCGTAATTTCCTTGCTCCATATAGCCTTGACCCATATAGAAATAGGCTTTAATACTCACTGCATCAAACTCTAAAGCTTGTCTATACAATCATTAGAAAAATTAAATAAATAGTTAATACTTGCAATCACTAATACATTTATTATAATCCTGTAACTTTAAATGACATAAAGCCCTGTTAGTATAATAAATAGAAACATTTGGTAATTTTTTTATAGCATTTGAATAGCAAGTAACTGCTTTTTGAAAATGTGATGACTCAAAATATCTATTACCATATTCTTTTAACTCTGAGTGTGTAACTCCATCAATAGAAGTAGATTTATACCCTAAACTTTTCCCTCCATCCATAAAACAAATGAATATTGCAGTTCAACGATGTATTTATAAATATTTTAGTAATTATAATAATTTTAAAATTATTATAAATATTAAATTGAAATGTATTTAAATAACAAATTTCAATTATAAACTTTATTAAAAATTTAAAACAACTTTAAATGTTAACAAAAAGTTAAAATTTAGTATTACATTATACCCTACACAATTAAATCATTATAGTTATTTACAAATTTGATGTATTTAGAATGAGTGCTTGAAAAGAACCCGACCGATTTATATTTAAATGTATCAAGACAATCGGGGTGCTTGTATATGTATTTGTGTGAATTCTTATGTGGTCCATATAGCCTTTGAAATGGGCAAAAAATTGCCTAATTCTTAAAAAACGCAAGCCCCAAGTCTACTTGCACAAATTCTTTGTAAAAAATACAGTAATTTTCAAGCTCTATCTAGTAATTCATTGACAATTGATATATATATATAGTGTAAAATATTTTTTTTTACGGATGTCTAACATTAAAAAATTACAAGCTTTGTGATATCCAGTGCAAATCCCAATAGTAGACTAGTTTCGAGCTTTTGGCTCTCACCAGTACTATGCTGGAGACGCGAAGATTTCTCTTCGCACCAGGTAAGTATACAATATTGCTGATTCAACTCTATTGCATACTTTCCCTGTTACACTGGAAATCACATCACTTGCAAATAAGCTAATTCACAGAAAAATTATCTGCAGACTTGTAAACACGGCGTATGAAAAATCATATTCACCTCTGAAGACACCGTCATACACAGAAACTCCATAATCCAACCCCTCTTCGTGATTTATAGACTTGCTATCTTTGATTCAAGATAGTTCTTTCTTTTTCTTTAATTTGGATTATTGCTGAACTGTCTTCAGTCCTTTTAATTTTGATGTGAATTAGTATTGAGTTTGGATAATTAATTGGTTTCCGTTTTTTATTGAGACTTCTGTTCGGTTCTTTTTTCTTTTTTAACGTTTGTCGATTTGTCGCTCTTAATTTTTGACTGATTAATTTATTGCTTTTGATGGTTTCTTTTTGCTTGAAAGAGTTTTGTTTCAGTTGTCTATTTCGATTTTGTGTATTTTGGCCTTTCTATTTATGTAATTTTAAACCCAGGTAGGTGTCCACCCTACCGAGTTTCTGGTTTACTTTTTGCGGATGCTCAGTGCGTTTTTAAAGTTGAAAATTTGATTATTGTGATTAAGTCCATATTTGGACGGTAAAATATAATTTTTTTGAATTTTTACGACTATTTTCACTCACTATTCTTGGTGGTAAATCACTTGTCCCTTTTACTGCTTGTTCTTCATTCCTTCCTTTTTCTGTGATTTCTTTTCTAGTATTTTCTATTAATTTTAAAATTTTATCATCCCTATTTTCATCAATTTTCCTCTAAAATGCTTAGACTGATGGTTCGCTTGTTTGCCTTTGTTTTCTTATTATTTTTACATCTCTAAGCTATTACTTAAATACGTTATTGGAACTGTACTTGTATATTTTGCATTTTTTTTGTTTTAGTTAGTGTTTTTCTGTAGTTTATCGTTTTCTTGTTTTTTAAATTTCAATTCTTGTGTTGTTTTACAATTTTTGTTTCCTAACCTTTTTTTCTAATATATTTCTTTTCTCTTCTGTTTTATTTCACATGGGTTTATTTATTCCTTGTCCCTTTTTGTGCACTTTCTTTTCTAATTTAAATTTTTTGCATTTTCCCCACTTTGTTTTCTTGGAAACGATTGGAAACGACTGTTGGTATAGCAGATAAGTAGTGTGTAATGAGCAGTATGCCCCATCGGATATTTGGCATGAGAACCATCTCTTTTTCAGAGGGGAGGGAGTATTATATATATTTGGCGATATCCTCACAAGAATTAAAATAACAGTTGGGTAAATGCCAATAATTATTAGGAAATGTTGATAATCCCCGGAGAAATTAATGGAATATTGATAATGCCTTTTAGAAAAGTAAAAAAGGAAAAGCTGAAAAGAGACGAGTGACCAGTTGGTCGAAGAAACAAAATTAGCGTGGACTTACGAAATCAAAGAAAATCACAGAGCACATAGTTCAAGTAAATCTAAGGAACATTATAATTTATCGTACCAGAAAGGTGATTATACTTTGGGCAATGATAACGATTGTCGACGAAAGAAAGGTGCAAATCGAGTGACTACTTGCAATTGTGATAAATATTAAATAAAGTTTTTCAGTGTTGGGTTTTTGGTCGTTTGATTGGAAAAAACACGAGGAGACAGAAACTATCCGACTTGTTAAATAATAACTCAACATATTTTTTAGATAAAAACCGGAAAATAAAATTTTAATGAAAAACCCTAAATATTATTTCTTTCTAAAAACACTATAAATTATTTTTAAATGATCAGGTAGTTTTTAAAATTTTAAATGAAAATACTCAAAATATTTTTCAAGATTTCATTTTTGGAGACTCCCCTCCCCAATAACTTTTTTTTGGGTGGGAAGGGGTATTCAATTAATTTTTTTGTTTAAATGAAGTGGAAAAATATATCCATTGTGGTATACTGCTACTCAGGTGATTATTATAATAGAGTAGCGGAGAATTTTTCGCCCTGCAGTAGCGTAAAAATGTTTTCATTATAAATTGTCAAAAGTATATTTTGTTATACATACAACGAATAAAATTATTTAACTGAAATTTCATTTATAAAAATGATTAAAATAAGTGTAAAATAATAAATATTAATTATAAAATCAATAAATAATGTAATTACATTGCAGAGGTTATATATTGATTTAATGATATTAATTACATATTTAACCTTTACCACTTTAACCACAGGCTTACCGAAAAACCTTTACTAATTTATGCAATAAAACGAAACGCATTGGAATCGAATACTAAATTCGAAGCACTTCGAAAAGCCAACCAATATTTGCAATTCGTCAGTTAATCATGACTGTAAGCGGCATTGGACCGGGCCGTTTGCAGTGCAATACAAATTTGAATAGCAAATTAATTAACCAAGAATTCTTAATGAGATCTCGGTAATAAAGCATCACTTTTGTTAAAAATTTTTAATTTCAATGTGTTTTTTTCTTTGGGTTTTAATAAAGGTTTTTCTATGCTTCACTCTCATTTATATACCGATTCAGTCAAAGGTTCTAAGCAAATCAGATATACTTTCCATTCCTCACATTGACAATTTATCACCGGTGGTTGCCTACTATAATAATAATTTGACGTTAAATTTTTCCCTAAATCTCTTCAATCTAGAATTGCGAGAAGAAAATTCAGAATTCCTCATGAAAGCAAAATTAATATGGACAGTTAATTGGAAGGATTTTCGAGTTGATAATATCAGAGATGAGGTGTACTATTTTGACGAAGGAGAAATTTGGACCCCTGAAATACATAGCTGGTCGAATTCGGTCACCGGTCAGAAACTGAAAACATATTACACAGATACAATAGCAGTGAAGAAGAATGGAATCATAGAAAGTATCGTTTTTGAAGACTATGAATGCTCATGCATCATCAAACCAAATAATCAAGTGTCATGCAAAATTGGGTTTTCAGGCTATTTTGAATTTCCATATAATTTTATAACGAATTTAAAATGCCACACGAAGAATTGTGCCCAAATAAACGAATTATTTTTGAAAACAAGCAACGAAAGCAAAATGTGGGTTGTGGAAAACGTATCAGATGCTCTCATACATTTCGCAGACGGTGGAAGCATGGTCACAATGACTATCAATTTCAAAAGAAACATCGAAGTTATATACGATATCATTAGCAAATCTCCGATAATTTTGGTTATTTTGATTCTTTCCCAATTCTTTATCCCGTTGTATTCGAAAGAGAAGTTCAAATTCAATTCTCTGATATACTGCTTGATCGTCATGATGATAATAAATGTTCATTTTGACTATTTTAACATGTATCCAGAAAAGGAATCGATACTATTAATATTTTATTCTGCGATATTAATACTCTTAACGTTTCTCTGGATCTGGAACAGCGTCGCTGGCAATGTCTGGATCAGTTGTGATCATAGCTTTGAACCGAGATCAGACTCTTTATTGATTCGAATACTATCGAATCAGTACATAGACTGGTTCATACCAATCCATGTCCTCGAGTCGAAAAGCCATTTGTTGAAGGTCCTGGTCCTTGCCGATAGAATGATTTCGTTTACTATCATTATTTGTTTAATATTCCTGCTGATTTTTTTCGAGAAAATCTTGCTATCGTGGAAGGTATCAAATGAATAATAATTTTAACTTTATCACATTATAAAAACTTTGATTAAATCAATTATTAATTATAAAATAATTAATTAATTTATTTTCTTTAAAAATATATTTTATTATTGTAGATTTCTAATAATATGTAGAAAAATTGCAATTTAATTATTAATCAGGCCTGTGGATTTTAAAGCTCAGAAATTTAATAATTTAAAAATCCAATAAACCTAAATATTTTTACATATTTATTTCATTAATATTTCTAAAAAGAAAATGCTCCCGTTTTCCAATATATTTGCAAGTTTCGCTTTCCACAGTTTCCTTTAACATAATGATCGAGCATTACCTATTTTCTGCGTTAAGTGAGGGATAAATGTATTTATATCATTAATATCTCTAAAAAATAATTTTTTTTCTTTTCATACGTTCGCTAGTCTTACTTTACACAGTTTCGTTTAACACGATGATCTAGTAGAATATATCTTCACTGTTAAGCAAGGGATATATGAACTTCTCGAAGAAGAATATTCAGCTGGCCAGAAAGTTCATGCTGATTTGTGATAGAATGTGGTGAAACATATCTGAATTTATCAATGTTTTCACTGATAATGTTTTTTAGAAAATCTCTCCTGTAAATATTTTATGCCCTTTAAATAGAAGAAAACAATGAACATTTTACACATTTATTGGGCAAAAACTGAATCAAGGCCCATGAATAAGTAACGTGACGAAATGAGTCGGAATATAACACGCAAACATAGCAGTAAGTCGAGTTATATTAGAAGCACGTTAAAACACCAAATAAACATAACTAATAGAATTTGTTTAACACCAAAGTAATAAACCAAAGTTTAAAGAAAAATCAAACAAAAGCAAGAAGTAATACACGAAACAAACTCAAATACAACATAGATACATAACAGAAATAAGCAAATTTGAATTAATGGCGATAAGGAGAGGTAGGAATGGAAATTAAAAAGATTTCCGCAAAACAACATAAAAAATGAATTAGAGATAAAATTACAATAGTAATAAATAGAAAAACTGAAATATTTCGTAAAAATGGCAAAATCCATCATGGCCGACAAGTAATTTAGCAAAGTTAACTCAAAAATAAACATTTAATAATTAAACTAACAAATAACAAAAAGAAGTAACATAAGAAAATGAGAATTAGATATTATAATATCTAAAACAATATAGAATATTTTGGAAACGCTCATATCCATAATGGCGGCAAATTTAATTAAAAATAATTAAAATATGAACTTTAGAAAATAAAATTAATCATAATTTATAAAAAATTGTCATTAAAACTTATAAAAATTAGAATTAAAAATCAGAGAAAATTCAAATAATTCAAATTTGTTTTACTCAGTCAACGTACGCACACAGACTTGCACACCAAAATTATGGTATATATACCTATGCATTTTGGTCATAAGTTTAACAATTTTATGCCAAGCGTAATTTTCGTTTGTTTTCATTCTTATGTAACTATGAGGAAGTTGAAAGTTGAAAGATTAATTAGAAATTTTGTAAAAATTTAAAATATATTTTTATTGAAAAATATTTTAAAAAGAAGAAAGAAATTTATCAATTTTAAAAAATATTTTTATCAAAGAAATATTTTAAGAAAATCTGAAATTTGTTTAAATAACAAAAATAAGAACAGACAAGTTTTTGAGTATATCATTTATTAAATAAAATTTATGGAATTATTTAGTGATTTGAAAACGGATGTTCTCACGGATGAGAATCCTAATAGTAACTACATAAGAAATACAGTATTAAACATAAATTTCTTGTTGTTTTGACTCTTTAAAACAAGCGAGATCATTTGCAATCTCTGTATTACTTATTTTTCGTGCCCATAGCCAACTGAACTCACAAGTAAATAAAATGAACTGATAACCAGAAGTGATGGCTGTACTGAACCGTGTATACGGAACAGTTTCACCAACCTGTTTATCAGGAACTTCTTAGGGAACTGTGTGGACAATGATCAGCATCAACATTGTCTACATGTGGTGTTAAAATGAATAATTAAATCAACTGAGGCCACGGTGAACTTTAGTTTGTGCCTAGCTCCAAGGTTCCAACAAAATATTAAGCGTCCACCGTATCCGAGTCCAGTGGGCCGGTGCGATGGATAATTTTTTAACTAATGTAATAGACTCATAGCACACAACGACAACATATCTAAATCACACCTAACTACAAAGATTATAAGACATTAAGAGGTCTTTTTGCTAATGTCCAGTGGGATATGGGTACAGGGCATATCAAACTACTGTGACTTAAACCATTTACTTTTTTGGTGTAAAATTGTTTCAACCTGGCCCCAGAATTTCACTTCGTGACAAGGATATCTTTGGCACATCTTTAAATAAAAGTAGATTATATAATATAATATAACCTAACATATAATATATATATATAAAACAAAATATAAATATCATGCGTATGCAAATAAACAAGTATATAAATAAATAAATGTGAATAAACAAAACTGAATAATGGTAGGTTTTCTTAGAATCATTGTAAATTATTCATATTTACTCATTTTCGTGGCTACATATATATTAGTTTAGCTCACAAATTGAAAATTTGTTATTCCAGAAACTTGGAATTTTATTTTGTGATCACAAAGTGTACGTATTCATCATGTGGTAGACAAATGTATATATATATATATATATATATATATATATATATATATATATATATATGAATGTGTCTATGTGTGTAATATGCATATATGGGATAAGCGAGTGTGCGGAATGATTTTGAGTAGAATCTAGGACTGAGAAACACATTTCCATTTCGCGGGATTTAGGAACATACAAGCTACTGAAGGAATCAGTGTTATTATTGGGAGATCCACATCGGTACGAATACTCCGTCAGTAAGAATACCAAACTTTACTATGTGGGCACGTAATCGGTTAAAGTAAATCAATAGGCACACTGGAGTAGAACATCTATAGAAGTTCCCCGGCACATCTAATCCTACGGAATTCCTCATTACATCCAATGACACAGCCGTGAATCGACAGAAAGAGATGACACACACACTCGTCACAATATAAGTCACATGCACATAAGATTTGCCAGGCGTTTACAAAACTTTAAAATTTTAATGCAAAACGTCAGAGAAATGCCAAGTCGAAAGAGTCAGGTCCTTCATCCAGGGATGCGGAACAAAGTAAGTAATGTTATAATAGATATTCTCCTAAATATGACCTACCTTTAATGTAGTCGACAGGAAGGTATAGGGAGACCCGAGGACAGGTAGAGCAAGGGGGTAAATATAGGTAGCACCCAAGCAAATTTAACTATAGGGCATGGGATGGGGAGATTGAAAAGAAAGATTTTCGTGGGTAGAATTTTATTATTAATATACCTAAGGCACGGCAAAGGTGTCTTCCGTATACTAATCCCTGAAAATATGTAATACTCTTGTATTTTGGTAACAGTGCTTTTAATTTGTCTTATTCAACCTTATGAATTTTTTGAAGTTCACAACCGTTTCGTTGATACCGATTCATCTATTGAACGTTAGGTAAATGAGATTAACCATAGTCCTGGGGGTTTGGCAATAGTTCTGTCGTTATAAATATCGTAAATATCGTTTACTGGTAAATATCGTTTAATATTAATATCTCCCATTTTACTCTTTTAGGTACTAAATCCCAGTTCTATTTCAAAATTTTTACTTATGCTAATAAAGCCTTATTTTATATTATAAATTGATTTCATTAGGTGGTAAGTTAATTTTTAGGTACTGGAATAAATCATATCTTAGTTCCATATTTTTGTGGAAAATACCTTAAATTTGGAATAAATGTACATATTCAGACCGTCAGGACAAACCGAATGAGTGTCCCAATATCTGGGCAAAGTCCCGCGAGTGGAGAATGGCTCGGGTTCGAGCATCTAATTAAGGGTATCGAATGGAGCCTGATCACCGGCCAGTAGAGGAGCCTAACCAATTAACAGGAAATCAAGATCGCCGGACGATAACCGGTCCTCAACCCTGCTCGCATTGCACTCACCCAGGCCGTGCACGACCTGCACGAGGCGATAAACAAACTGTGGAGGATAAAGGACGATATCCTGCAGGGGATCATTACCAGTACGGACGATGAGCTACTGCAGTTTAATGATGAAGAATGGAGCAAGGATCTAGCATAAGTCAACAAACGAATGATCGAATTGGTCGCTTCAAGAACCCCGGCGGAAACGCGGAAGGCCACGAGGTTTGGTGCGACGGCAATAGATACATTAACCTAAACACTTGATTTTTGTTTAATGACAATAGAAATTGGTAGAGCGTGCGCTGTTGTGTTGTTCAATTATTATTATAAAACGTTTCAGTGGTGGTCCGAATGAGCCAAGTTACGTTTGATTTGAGGTAGCAGCAATTATAAACCGTAGAAGTAGGACCGCCAACACTTGGTAATTAACGGCAATAAATGAACAATAAAATAGAATAGGTAAATAAAATCAAACCAGGAGATTATGTAGTCTAGGTGGGGACATTGCTATGCTTAAATTTCATTTACAATCAAAACATAAACTTAGTTGCATTAATTTAGTGATCAAGTTAATGGAAAATCTAAGAACTGCCAAGGAAACTGCGCAAAGGGTGGAAGAGGACCAAACTCAAGGGCCAATGCAGAGAAATGTGAATACTTGGTTTAGTCCAATCAAGATGAAAAAACGTCTGCAGCTTATCCAGCAGCAGCAGACCCAAAGTGAACAAGATAAAATTGAGCTCAAGGCTCTCAGGTTTCAAGTGCGTCAGTTGGAGACGTAGATCCATCAGAGCACAGTTGATCGGGTCCTGATCCAACACATCCGACCTGTAAGCCTAGAATTGGGAGGATCAATTAAGCCTCAACGGGTCACGATGAAGAAGAGCAGGCCAGGAAAGGACGAGGAAGCGCAGCTTTGGGCTCTTAGAGAAGCGCACATACCCGAAAACCAAAAAGTATCAATTGTTTCAATGTAAATAAACATATATCATCGACATCATAGTAATTTATTTGAAAAATACCGAGTTCAAAATGGTTTATTTTAGCTAATATGGTACAAACAGAGAGGGACACAATAGAAAGTCGGATATAGGCGTTCTAACCGCAGTTCGCGAACCCGCTCGAGTGCTTGCCGATTATAGTGTACAAAGAACGCTCACTTTTCGCAAGTACCCATCCACTGGATACAGTTCCAATGTTGATTACTCAATGGGTATCGAATGGTACAATATTCTTGTATTCTGGATTGCATTGGAAATATCACGAAAGAGTAAAATATGGATTACCTGTAACCCCCTTTATAAAGTCGAAGGCTCAGTCGGGATTCAATTATGTTTTTCTGAAAGAAACCGAGGAGATTGATAAATCAAAAATTATAAAGTATAGGATCGCGCTTTTCCTAAATGCTTGAGTATGATGTATGTATGAATAATGAACGAGTTCTGATCGAATAAAGTATGATAAAAATGAATTATGATTGATGTGAAAATGATGGATAAAATAATGTAAAACAATAAAATATGTAAATATAAGAAAATGACGAAAATAAAAACATGGAAGTAGGATTTAATGCAACTGTATATAATAAGGGGGGGGAAATAACAGGTGAGTTCTATGGTTGTTCCGCTCTCTTTGCGTATCTGCTCGTGGAGTCTCCTTAGTTCCAGTAAAGCCTCCTTTGCCTGCGCTGTTACGATTTGCAAATCTTGTTGTAAAATTTTGAATTCATTTTGTACTAAAATTAATTTGAACTGATAAAATAATCGAATTTATCGTACAATTTTAGGCACTAGGTTATATAGGGAGTTTATACAAGCGTTTAAATTTTAAACGAAGAGGCAACGAAAGTTCAAACTCATGTTTTCCACAAATATAAGAGAAAACAAATACATTTATTCAAATAATACAATTTCGGATGCTCCAATCGTCACCAAAAACTTGACTAGAGTGGCCTAAAATGCTAACCTCCTTGTGCATGTGTTCCTGTTTTCCCTGCCCTCATTAATTTTCATGTCTGGTTGGCTAGATCTTCGATTCGACCATTCGCTTGTCCGATAGGTTGCGAGGAAGAGCTCTGACGTGGCTGACGGGAGGATTTGTCTTTTACGTAGTGATCAATATCTATCGTGTATTCGAAATAATATTTTTTATAGTATTCTCAATTTATGTCAAAAGGTTAAACCTTTCGTGTAATGTGATCCGTGTTCCTTTAGGTAGTCTGTGGGTCGCCATTTCCCCATATTCATTCACTCTGAATCCATGTAAAGGGCATCTATTATTCATGATTTCCTGCAGTATTTTCCTCGACCACAATTGAAAAGTTTTTTGAAAATTCGTAGAACGAAAAAATCTAACTTACGACGGTTAGGATCATAACGCGGCCGACCTGTCTCTTGACATGCTGAGAATTCTTGGCATGGACATTTTAATCGCTTAAAAATGGATAATCTTGTGTAACTCACGGTTATATATTCGGAGGAATGTTCTTTGTGTTGTAATCTACTGTTCTGCTTGTGTGTGTACAACATATTCAGCCATTAGTGATAAGTAATGTGATATCTAGAATTTTCGATGACTGCGCGCAGGGATGGATCTACATATGGGCTAATATGCCTATAGCCCTGGGCCCAGATTCGCAAAGGGGCCCCAACCTCTCGGACATATTATATTATATTCTATACCACGCACGGTTTATAAGAGAAAAGATCGAAACACAAAAAATTTAAAACATAAATTTACTAATATTAATTAAAAATCAACAAAAAATAATATATAAACGTGATTAATTTTAATCACTTAATCACTTAATTGACATTTTACATTTTTTTGCAAAAATAGTTTGTAATGACGAGAGCAACACGTAGTTCAATTTTCACCGAGGTGTTCTGAATCACCATATATATGTAAGTAATTTAAACATAAGTAAATTAATCATCATTGCACTGCCTTCACAAGATAAAGATTTTAATTGTTGTGATTTGGGGACATGGTCAGAAGTATTAAATAGTGATTTCATTAATCTTTGTTTAACGAAAGACCCAATATATTTTCAAAATAAGGGTTCCCATAAACGCGACTATGGGGCTTTGAGTAGAATATTAAATACACAGAAACCATATTTTTCGGAGGGATTATTTAATAAACAGCTTAAAAATGCACAGCCTGTGCCAAGAACTTGGATCTCTTACTAGAAAAAGCACAGGGAACATTTATTGTTTAATGTGTAAGCTATTTTCATCTAAAGTTAAAGCATTTTCCAATGTATTTTCTGACTGGAAACATGGAGAAGAATATGTTATAGGCCACGAAAAAGCTACGTCACACAATAATGCCGTAATTACCTGGTCAAGAAAATAAAAATACAATCGACAAGCAATTAATAGAAGAAATAGAACAGGAATCGAATAAATTCTATGATATTTTGAAGGGTGTTGTAGCTGTTATAAAATTTTTAAGTGAACGAGGTTTACCGTTTCAGGTTATAATGAAAGATTCGGAGTTCCAGATAATAGAAATTTTATGGGATGTTTAGAATTAATTTCTGAATTCGATCCTTTTCTCAAGGAACATATACAAAAATGTATACGAGAAAAACATAGTGTTTATTATTATCTAAAACTGTAAAACAGGTGACTAAAAAGATTATAGATCAAGTTAATTCAAGTGATACAAAATATTTCTCGATTACTGTTGATTCAACCCCCGATGTGTCTCACATAGATCAAGTGTCTATAATAATAAGATATTGCTACCAAGGTAATATTTATGAAAGATTCTTAACAATAACACCCATAACATCTCATACCGGCCTATCACTACTTAATGTGGTTTAAAATGTATTAAATAAAAATAATTTATCAATCCAAAATTGTCGCGGCCAATCATACGACAATGCCGCCAATATGTCTGGCCAATACAACGGCTTGAGAGGACTGCTTGGCTATATACACACCGTGTTCAGCACATAGTCTAAATCTAGTCGGAGTTAGGCTTGCCAGATAAAAATTTCGAAAAAAACGTACATACAAAAATTGATCAGCATAAAAAAGAAAACAATTAAAGATACATGTTATGTATTTTTTTTATTATTATAATTATCAGTAAATATGTTATATATAAAATTATTAAATTATTTTAAAAAATAAAATAATTTAAAAAATAAATCACAAGGTCTTTAATTGTGCCTTAACAAAAAATTAATTATATAAATAGTATAACAATTTAAAAAACAAATAACAAGGACTTTAATTCTGCCCTTAAAAAACTTAATTATATTAATAGTATAACAATTTAAAAAATAAATCACAAGGACTTCATTTAATTATAATTTGATTAGGTATATTTTTCATTTCCTTTAAGTTTTTTTAATAATTCATCTTTCTGAATCACATATTTGTAAAACTCTTTGCAATTCATATTTAAATTATGCTTCACGAGGATTTCAGCTTATATATTTTTTATAAGGAGACGACTTCTATCTGATCTCCAAGCATAAAACATTAAACTAAACATGCGTTCACTCATCGCGTTGGAATGAGGTACCGCAAAAATCAATTCTACAATTTTAAGCATATTTGGAGAATTAAATGTTTTAAATATTTTTAACCATTTTCTTCATATTTTAATTTCTGTATATCTGGTATAATTTCTTTATATATTATGTACTCTTCAAATAAACCATCTACGTCAATATTTTTTATAGGAAATACCTTCAGTACATTTAATAAATCTTCAAAAACAGGAACTTCTACCAATTTAAAAACATTTAGAGCTTTGTACTTATTATTAATGAAATCAAATCTTTTTTCAATATATTGAATCAATTGTTCTAAAAATGCAGAAGCTCTTTTGAGAAATAATGTTTTTTCAGGTATCATTATTGCATTTTTCTAATGCCTGTTGTGCTATAGTACCATAAAATTTTGTGTAGCTTTGTTTTTAACGAATTTCTTAAATTCTCAAGCAAGTCATACACTTCTATTACTACAGGACCTTCACCTTCTAGTTTTAATATTACATTTTTAATAATTGACCCAATATTGGATAGCAAACCTAAATACACTTCTGACAACTCGTTTAAGAAATCTATAACTAAAGCCGGTGGAGAAGATTTGGAATTGAAATATGATTTTATTGGCTCAAAATTTTTGTAAAGGTGATCGATAGCCGGCACAAGAGATAACCACCTTGTCGAAACATGGCGTAACATTTCTGTGTATTCCATATCGCAAAAATCATAAGATTCCATTCGCGTTTGCTTCTTTTCGTATGAGAGCTGAAATCATTATATATTTTAACTATAATACATTCTAAGTCAAATTTCAGTAAATTTGAAGCATCTTTAACAGCATTTGACAGCATATGGCACAAACATCCTACTTCTATAATGCCTGGATTTATTTTTCTGAGCTCAGTAAAAACACTTTGATGGCGACCAAAATTGACGTTAGCATTATCACCGCAGTAGCTTATTATGCTTTTTGGATCTAAATCTGCTTTATTTAGATAAATAAATTAATGAACTAGCAATATGCTGTGATGTTTCACTTGAGCTCTGAAAAAAATTTAAATGTTTTGTTTGAACACCAACATCTTTCAAAAAATATCGTTTTTTTTATATTTTTTATNAACCATCTACGTCAATATTTTTTATAGGAAATACCTTCAGTACATTTAATAAATCTTCAAAAACAGGAACTTCTACCAATTTAAAAACATTTAGAGCTTTGTACTTATTATTAATGAAATCAAATCTTTTTTCAATATATTGAATCAATTGTTCTAAAAATGCAGAAGCTCTTTTGAGAAATAATGTTTTTTCGGTATCATTATTGCATTTTTCTAATGCCTGTTGTGCTATAGTACCATAAAATTTTGTGTAGCTTTGTTTTTAACGAATTTCTTAAATTCTCAAGCAAGTCATACACTTCTATTACTACAGGACCTTCACCTTCTAGTTTTAATATTACATTTTTAATAATTGACCCAATATTGGATAGCAAACCTAAATACACTTCTGACAACTCGTTTAAGAAATCTATAACTAAAGCCGGTGGAGAAGATTTGGAATTGAAATATGATTTTATTGGCTCAAAATTTTTGTAAAGGTGATCGATAGCCGGCACAAGAGATAACCACCTTGTCGAAACATGGCGTAACATTTCTGTGTATTCCATATCGCAAAAATCATAAGATTCCATTCGCGTTTGCTTCTTTTCGTATGAGAGCTGAAATCATTATATATTTTAACTATAATACATTCTAAGTCAAATTTCAGTAAATTTGAAGCATCTTTAACAGCATTTGACAGCATATGGCACAAACATCCTACTTCTATAATGCCTGGATTTATTTTTCTGAGCTCAGTAAAAACACTTTGATGGCGACCAAAATTGACGTTAGCATTATCACCGCAGTAGCTTATTATGCTTTTTGGATCTAAATCTGCTTTATTTAGATAAATAAATTAATGAACTAGCAATATGCTGTGATGTTTCACTTGAGCTCTGAAAAAAATTTAAATGTTTTGTTTGAACACCAACATCTTTCAAAAAATATCGTTTTTTTTATATTTTTTATATTTTTATATTTCCTTTTTTATATTTCCTTTGTTAGATGCGTCTGTAGAAATACTATAAGGAAGATTTTTGCTTTTTATATTAGCAATAATAGAATTTTGGGATTCTTTTGCTAATACATTTGTTACTATTTTTGAACATTTAGTACGGCCACAAGTGAAATTGAATGCTATTTTTGAATCAGGAAACAAAGTATGCAATAAAGCACTGGTACAATTTGATGAATTGAAGCTATGCGAATGCTGAATACTGTGATATACAAAGGTAGCCTCTGCAGCGCTAATTTTTTTACCCAATGAAGTTATTGTTGATGAGGCTGAAAAAATGAAGTTAGGCTATTGGAACTTGATGCTGCTTTTAAGTTGGTTATATGTTTTATTGTTTTCACGTGTTGTTTCACATCTCGAATTCCAGATACGACAATGCTAAATTCTGTGCGACAGTGAATACATTTGGCAGCATTGGGTTTTCCTGCTACTCTGACCAGTCACTGATAAGATTTTTGCCACTCATCGTTAAAATGATTTATACGACGTTGTCTTTTTATTTTTGATTTTCCACTAATATTTTGATTTTCATCTTCCGTGTTGTATTCGCTGCTGTCAGTATCAATTTCTTTTTCCATCATATATAAATCTTAAACAAAATTAAAAGTAGATTTACATTTAAATACTTTATTTTTTACAAATATTCTAGAAATAATACTTTAAGAATACAAAAATGCTGCTTCATTAAAGTTGAACTGGACAAAAATTATATTATAACAAAACAAATCAAACAATAATCAGTAATTAAACGTACCTTTATTTTGTACATTCTTATTTTGTAAGCCAAAATAACGTACACCTGGCAAGCCTGGTCGGAGTAGAAGCTGCAAATGTTGTACATGATGTTGTATCATTTTTTGGTACAATCCAATAATTATTTGTACGAAGTAAAATTTATGAGGAAAAAATTCCAGCTTTTTTAAATTTTTATTTGATATTATAAACAAAAAAACAAAAGAAATCGATGAATCCAGTATTGAAAAAGTATATTATTTTTATAAAGATGATGTTGACTATATTGCTACCTTATAAAAATGAGTGTATTCATTTTAAAAAATACATTGATATTAAAAATTTTCCTTACGATGTATATTGATAATTGTGAAGCAGAAAGATCATTCTCAAGAATGAGTTACATTAAAAATAAACAAAGAAATAAAATGAATAATGAGAGATTAGCGGATTTGATAATTTTATCAGTGGAATGTGATTAAACGAAGTCATTGAACTATGATGAAGTTATTAAAGAATATGCCGAGAAAAAAGTCAGAAAAATCCGTCATTAATAATTTTAAAATTTAATAATCTATTATTGTAATTGTATTGTATTTAATTTCATTGAGATTGTACTTAATATATGTTTAATGAAAAATGCAATAAATAATTGTGATTGTACTTTAATATCCTTGTGTGTACTTCTTAATACATATACGTATTTAAAAAAATGTAATAAATAATAATTAACCTTTAATAGTGTCTTTTATTTTCTTAAATTTTTTATAGTCAATGGCGAAGGCTTGAGTCAAAGCCAATATAGAAAAAGAAAACAATTTTTTTTGAAACGTGTAGGCCCCTTGGTATTTTTAAGCCCTGAGCCCCCAAAAAGCTAGATCCGTCCCTGACTACACGTATAATCCAGCCTCGTTGTCTTCCACACACAGGATGTTTACCAGTCACCCATGACTCAACTAATAGATCTAGATACATCCGCCCAGCGAAAATGGTTATGATATTCCAAAGTAATTCAAATATGACGAAATTGTTTAAAATAAATCAGTTAAAAGAAACAATCAAGTTTCAAGTATGTTGTCATATAATTAATTAGATCAGTGTTTCCCAAACTCTCGACATTTGTGTACTCCTTCTATAATTTCCGTAACACTCAGATTTCCAAGTTAAAAACATGAAAAATAAAATCCATTCATAATAAAATATAAGTAAAATAAATAAAAATTAATAACATAAATAACATCTATTATGATCAATGAGAAGGATGAAACCTGTTATGTTGAGGCGACAGTTCATCATTAATTAGGTTCCTTGGTTGTTAATTTTAATCTGAGATGCGGATCCATATACAATTTAATGTTTAAAATTGTTGAAAGCAACTTCACTTAGATATGAATTTCGAAAAAGTAAGATATATTTCAGGACTTTCTCTGTTAAAATTGGATACACATGTTGCATTTGCCAACCAGAATAATATTGTAGTACACTTCTTATGTTTATTTTTCAAGAATCCGTCATAAGCTAATTCCAACAATTGCCCTTTCTCAACATCGGATAAGCCTTCTAGCTTGGATGTTGTATTAATGTTGAATGTATTTCTTATCAATTCAATAATTTTGTTTAAATCAAGAAAAATGTTTTCAGGCTTACTTGTAAATTTTCTAAATGTTGTGTTATACATTTCATAGTATCAGCATCAATTTTACCAGCCGAACTTGTTATAAACTCATAAAGAAAGGGAAACAAGCCAACTTATTCATTACCAACTCTCTTTTCCCACGAATTTAATTTTACCATGGTACTATTCATTTGTTTTGCTTTCAGTTTTTTTACCTTATCGCTATCATTGTTCTGCCATATCTTAGCTACAGGCTTTATTAAAGTTTCGTCAATCGTCTCCACTGCACTGCATTTCGCAAACAAATTTTTGATTGTTATTTCTTGTCAAAGCCGGCATTACTTTTCGAGACTGATTTAAATTATGCTTATTTTCAAAAAAACACGATTGATTTATCTTTTTAATGATTATGGTTTGTTTCAAAATAATGCTTTAAGTTTGATGGTTTTGTACTTTAATTTGTTAGGTTTTCAGAACAAATGACGCAAAGTGGAATAGACTCTTATTCATTTCCAGTCCACGAAAATCCAAACATAAGAAAATCTTTGTCGTATTTTCGAGATTTTCTTGCTTTTTTCTTAACAGATTCTATCAGAATTGAATTCAAGTCACCCTTGTTAATACACCTAATTCCGAAATGTAATAACCTTTATAATACACGTTGGTGTGCACACCAGTTGAGATGATTCGCCATTTATGTGAAAATAAAGTTTATAACTTCATTTATTCAATTTTTAAAAATGGTTTTCAGGTAAGTTTTTTAATTTTAAGTAACTTTTAAGACTTGAATTTTGATTTTATATATTTATGAGATCATTAATCAAGTTCTTAAATATTACTTATAGATTTAACTGGCGACCACACCGAAAACCAGAACGTCAATGCAATTTCCAAATCTACAAAATCGCTAATGAATGCCTACCAAAATCATGCCAAGATATGCTCACACTGAACATCAGACGATATGATGGATGAGGTTTAAAAGAAGCCGAAGAATGGATCAAGGAAATAGAAGAATGGTTCCTGACAAATGGACAGCGATTGACAAGCACTTTCGATGTGTTATTAGTTGCAGAAGCAAAGACATTATGGGGGAAACTTCAGAGAAATAGAAACAACAGATGTGAAAGCCAAAGTGTGGTTCTTACATACGTTCACAATTACAAAATCAATAACTGACAAAATCAGAGAATTGGCAGCTATGGAACAGGAAGATGATGAAAGGTTTGCAGCTTTTGAGATACGGCTAAGGAAAGCTTTAGCTGAAGTTTTGAATTCAGGACGATCAGAAGAAGATATTGTTCAAGTCCTCTTCTCAAATAAAGCACGCGATGCGAGACTGCGGTAGATATTATTTTTTATTTTTTATAGCATATTCTAAAATTAAAAGATGAAAGTCAATCAAAGCTGATTTAGAGAAAGCAGTCAACTCGAAGAAATATAAGCTGTTGCAATCTATTAATGTTATTTATTATATTGTGATATTGTTGTTTTAAATATTTAGTATCAATAAATCTATTTTTTGTTGGGAGTACGTTAATTTGGTACCCAAAAAACATGAGTGAAATCAGAGCGATCTTGGATTGTTAATTTCGATTAAATACCAACACTTTCATATTCTTGTTGGGTTATTGAGTTGGTGATAAATTTTAAATGTTACTCTGACTCCAAGCGTGTCTTTATATGATTCACAAATAACACTTGACAACAGAAATCTTTATTGATAATCACAAATAAACTTTCACTTGACACTGACAATAAATTCAACACTCTGCTTGGTGACTATACAATGCTTATTACAACACTCGGTGAGGAATAGCACTTGTGTATAGCACCGGATTAAAAGATGACAAATTACTGATTGGTTTCTAAACTGGGATTTTGAGCTGGTTGTTTTCTTTGACTTTCTTCCAAACTTTATTCAAATAACTTCTTTTCGTTTTATTATTCAACTAATTCCTTTCTTCAACTCTTCTCCAATAATTATTTTCCCACAATTAATTCCTTTACAATTATTTTTGACAATCGTTTGTCCAAGAACGTTTCCTCCAACGTCTAATTTTCTCCAATAATTTTATTTCTCAAATCGTCTCTCAAGTCGTATCTCAAATCGTATCTCAAATCGTCTCTCAAATCGTCTCTCAAATCGTCTCTCAAATCGTCTCTCAAATCGTCTCTCAAATTGTCTCTCAAATCGTTTTCAATTTCGCGTCACTTTGTCTCTAATTTTCCTTCTAATTTTGTTGTAATTTCATGTTCACCAGTTTTCCCTTATATAGTTCACTTATCTTGTGGCACTCCAGATAATCAAGTGTTTTTTGCATTTTCCTTCTCCTGCTTTTCCCGACTGTCCCATTTTTATCTCTGACAGCTGTCAAGTTATTTTTCCCTTTTCCTTTTTTTGTTTGACCGCCTTCTCCCACCAATTCTATTATCACTGGCAAACTGTCGAGATAAGGATATTGTTGTTTTTCCTTTTTCCCCGATTTTAAAATTCCTTTTCCTTTCTGTGCTAATTAATTAGTACTGACCTTGATTTTTATTTTCCTGTTTGATTCCTTTTATTTCCTTTATCTTTCTCATTTTTAATTTCTTTTCAGTTCCGTTTTCTTTTCTGAGTTTCTATAGATCGTCCCGTTTGTCATGGCGATTTTCCCCCAGGTAATTTTATTTATTTGTANCGTCCCGTTTGTCATGGCGATTTTCCCCCAGGTAATTTTATTTATTTGTAAATTGTTATTTAGGTATCCTCAACATTCTATTAGTTTTCCCAAATTCTTTAATTAATTTAATAATAAAGGACAATTTCATAGCAGAAATTCCTCATTCTTGTTTTTCAACTCCTTGCTTGTACCATGCATCCAATGTGGTACACACAACGTATCTTCTACGAATGCGAATTATATTTGAATAAGTAAAAGTTTAATAAAACTTGAAACTCGCTGCAAAGACTTATTATAGGAATCATTAGTGATAATGATATTTAAAATTAGATATTAATCGTTTATCGTCAACTACGAAATCGCTGAAATACAAAAAATCGATTGAAATTCGTAGATTTTTATTCGAAATTTACTAATATTAGCAATATACAAATGTAATCAATTATCGATCAATAGTTTGTTTCATATTTTACACGAATATTTGGCACTGCCACAACTTTGTGTTAAATTCAAAACAAAATATTGATAGCTTGCCAAAACAACAAAAGGAAGATTAAGGAAATTGGAAAAGATCAATGATGAAAGAGATTAAACCTTTTACACCTTATATCGGACTTATTTAAACAAAATTTCGGTTACTTCAGGAGTTGGCAAGATCATTTGGTTATTGAGAAAATATAGAATGATTCTTTCGAAATCATTAGGTTTAAAGAAAAATAATAAAATGTGATATTATATATAAAGAAATAAATTTTATGAACAATTACTTACGCATATTACCTTATTCAATATTAGTTATAAAATATTAAATTTTTTAAAACTTAAAAATTTTGGAATCACAATATATAAATAAAATTCTTCAGGATGATCACAAATTTTATTTATCTTATCTCATTACAAAATCTTAATTACTATTTTCAATTAATAGTGAAACGTTTTCTGACATAGTTTACCTTGTCTAATTAAAATAAATGCAACCTGATTATTGATGGTTATAAATAAAATCAGAGAAAAGAAAAGTAATATATAAAATATATTTCGCAATAAAATAATTCCAGAAAAAGAATAATAATCAAAAGTTATAAGTTATATTCAGAAATTAAATAATAAACATAAAAAAGGAATATGAATCAACGTATAAAAGTTCTCGATGTCTTCAAATCGCTTTGTGAATAAACGATCTATAAAAGAATTCCAGCATCTGAACCCCTGTGAGCCATAATTACAGTTTTACCATTGTCTTTTTTGGTTACAATACCTTGAGTTTCACTACTGCTTAAAGAATCTCCACCCCATGATTCACTGTCATCAGATTCACATGTCCCGAAATTGTTATATTCTGCCGGAGTGAAATGAGCGGTGTACATAAAAATCGGACCAACTTCACTAACAGTTGCCGTTCCAATATCAGGATTGTAATCAAAATATTGCATATCTTCTTTCCATTGTTTGCTATCTACTCCTTTTTCTTTATTTGTTCGTAGTAACAAAGCGTCTACTCGAGTTGCTCCCATATCATCAGTGTGGCGCTCATCATAATGGTATTCTAAATTCCTCCGAATAATTGGAGTATGAATTTCTTTTTTCTCTGTAGTCTGAATATAAACCACTTTTTCTTCAACTGGTTCACTCTGAGTTCCATTATTAACTAATTCCACGACAGGCTCTACGCAAATCGGTATCACTTCTTCTTTAACTTGTTGACAAACCAAAATCTGAGGTTCAGGATCTGTATTGAATTTGACAACCCCACCTCTCTTCCTTTCGATTAAATCACAAATTTCATTTACCTGTTCAAGTTCTCGAAATAAAACTACTAGATAAAATAACTTTTTTCGTTTTTCAACTCCAAAAAATACTAAATGAGGCTCGGTTTTAAAAACAAAAAACCGCAAAACAGAAAGAAAAGTAACTTTGTGACTTTTTCCAAATGGCCCTTTCTTAATTATTTTCATTCCAGAATCGTAGATATTCAATTTTGCTTTGACTGAATGATCAGATTTTTTTGATTGTAATGCTTGAAGCAAATGATGAGCAGATTCCAATGTGAAAGTCGTATTTTTGACATTGAATTTTCCCCAGTGATGACATAGAATAGTTTTTAAAATCTTTTGTCTTTTAGGTGGCATATTGGCAATGATTCACTTAAATGACAAAAATATGCTATTTAGATTAATATCGTTTGGTTCGGATTTCGACATTAAGTACTATTGGTTTTTACTACAAGCCATCAGTGTGTTGTTGATACATCAACAAAATTAGCAAACAACTTCGTCATAGTCTGTTTTATAATGCTTAGAAATAATCTAAATCTGAGTGAATCAATGTTGGTTCAGCATACAGAATTACACATCAATGATCGAGTAGTGACCAAATGCATACATATTGATTTAATTTCAAAAACCTGAATATAAACCTATTAACGTATTTCTTTCAATGGCGTACTATTAAAACAAAAGAATTTTAAGAAACTAATTGAATTAAAAGTTGATTACATTCACATTCATAATGAAAACAAAATATAAATTAAACCAGTTTTCATTTGATGGTTAAAATTAGTAAATTGTGTTTACTCTAAATTTACACCTAAAGTATATTTTATTACTATACTCACAAAACTAATTGTTTTCACCGACAAATAGTGCAACCAATTTAAAATCAAATTAAAATTAATAGATAAATAGAAATTAATCACAATAATTAACCATAGTAGTACCAAATTAAAATGATCACAAATTATTTACTCGTTAATAATAAATTTGTAATGCTAATAGTAAAGTGCCAAATGAAATGTTCATATCATTTTAAAAATTAATCGATTGTTTCATTTAAATAATTTAAATAAGTAGAAATTATATTTGACTCAAATCGAATAATGTGAATTAATCCTGTAGATAAAGTTATGGGCTTGGTCACTATTTGCAAAATTTAGCCATTTGTTTATTTACACTAATGAGGGATTGATAGGAACTTTTATGATATTGATTAGGATCTTATTTAATTTTGCTAATGCAAACTTTTAATTTACTTTTTTATTATAAAAGTAATTTTTCAGTAATTTAATGATTTATTTTCATCAAATTAATTTAATAAGAAATTTTTAAAAATAATTTTTAGAATTTATGGATATTTTCATAATAATAGTATGATATTTATTTGAAAAGTTAACACAAATCTTGTCCGTAACTGAAGTTTATAAACATTAGAAATATCTTCCTTTTTTAAAACCCTAAATGAGACTTCAGTTAATATTAAAATATCTGCATTTTTTACGCCTTTTTTCTTTCAATCTAGTATATTGCGAAAACGAAAAGGTTATTTTTTAATATAAGTAAATTAACTTTATAATAAAAATTCCATACTTACAGATACGGATAATTAAGAACATCAAATGGTACGTTTACAATGAGTAAGCCCCACAGGAAGTTTAACTTTATTTAATAATGGTGATATTTCAGGTCAATATTCCACAAAATATTTAGAAATGGCAAGAAACCTTTAGACCTGTAAAAATTATTTTTCCTGATTCCGTGACGCTTATTTTCATTTATTTAATTTGTTTTCGGACCTATATTTTTGTAGCCATATTTTTATTTGTTTGTTTTTTTGAATTGAATTGAATTTTTTGGATGCATTTAATATTTGCTATGGTATAATAATTTTATTATTTAATTTAACTTTGCTACTTGAGCGGAATCTAACATTGCTTTGAGATAAAAAAGTGTGTCATTACATTTTAAGCCTTATTCCTTGTTATAATATAAGATATATTTTCAGCTATAAACTATATATATCTGTAAAGCATCTGGTTCAAATTGAATATTAATTATTTTGATTCAGCATTATAAAATGCATAAACAGTATGCAAATTAAGGAATTAAAAGAAATTCGGATCTACGAAGAAAGGTGGGACGAAATTCGGGAGGAAATAAAAGGTATTTGTGAATCATTTGAAATGAACTTGCATTCGATTGTTACATACATGGAGTATTTACAGTGTTCAATAATGAAGTGTAACTGTTGAAATTATCTACTGGCATTGAAAATGAATATTGGTTTTGCAGGTTGCTGTTGATATATATCAATAACTTTTTATTGGGTTGGGGTTGTAGTTTTGAGATCCAAAAATTTAGAGTCAGAATGATAATCAATGAATAAATAAGTTCATATTTGTCTAATAACCCAACAATTGAAATTATTTATCAAAATGATTTATTTGTAGAAGAATTTTGGAAAACACCTTGTACAAAGTAAAACTTAGAAATAAATAACAAATATGTCAAAATAACAAAATTTTATATCAATATATTTAATCCAAATATTCAAGAAAAATAAACTATAAATATGACAGACTTTTAAGCGACACATTATATGGACATTATTTAGAACATTTACATTTAATATTACTATTGTTATTAATGTGTTAATATTTTATGACCATTTTAGTAGTTGTCATTATTATTATTTCCAAATAAAACATTTCTGTTTAAATATAATAAATTATTTAAATAAATGCTTAATTAATATTAATTAACGTGTTAATAATTTGAATTTTTGATATGCAGTTGTGAATTATTTTTTATTTAGTTTGTTTTTATTTTCTTAACAAATTAATATTAGATAATATTTACAATTGATTTTTATTATAACCGTTTCTTAGATTTAATATGATTCAAATGCAATTACTGCATATTTGTTATGTAAATATATTTAAAAACAAATTTTTTTAATCAAAATTTTTAGAATAAAGCTCATTTTTAATATTTAAAATTAAAAAATTAAGTTAATTAACGAAGACTTCATTGGAAATGATGTATTTTTATTAACACATTTGTTGCCAACTACGATTATACTTGTGATATTTATTATATTCATTTTAACGGAAGGCATTCAAATATATATGCTAAAAGTTGAAAATAACACAAAAGACAAAATTTATTAGAAAATTTTAAATTTTATTTAGAACTTTTGTTTATTAAAAAAACAAACGGCAACACAAACAAAATTCAATAATTTTAAATTATAGCGAATTCGTTAAGAAAAAACGATTAAGAGTTTTAAATTATTAATTTTCAAAATTATATTTAATTACAAAGTATTAAAGCAACTTATTAACTTTTTCATAAACATATTTTTAATATTCGTCATTCTTCCAACGTTTTAGATACTCGATCCCTCTGGATCTCACAGCGTTTGAAAAATTTTATTCAACTTTTTGAAATGATACAAATAACAGAATTCCATAACAGAATTACATTCCATCCTTAGTTCACTTATGAGATTCTATTCGGATTAATACTTCTTCTACAGCATTAAAAATTATTATATCTACAAAATTGCCATCTATTTCTTTCATTGAATTGGCTACTCCTGATAGATTGAATTTGAATAATTTTGTAATCTCATCTATCTGTTCTTAAATATTTCCTGTATATCGTTGGGATTTTATAAATTTCTATTCAATTCATTTCTAATCTGACTCCTAGATTTTATTTATTTATTATCGCATCAAAAAAATAACAAATTTTATTTTCATTAACAAATATACAAATCCTAAATAATTTGGACACCCAATTTTAATGTAATCTTTGAATAAGTCTTCCAAGGACAAACTTTCATTTGTGAACGAATGATGCTTAAACACTTCTCAAATTTTCTCAAATTCAAAAATTTTCTTTAATTACACGCAAAAATTTAATTGAATTTTCACCCACATTTTGGTTTTGAATTTTTAGAGCTTTAATTAATTTTACATTTGAATTTAAATTGATTTTGTATTTAAATTTTATTTCTGTACACTTTAATATACCCTTATCAATATAAAATTACAATTCTAGCACATACAATTCTAGGTAATAGTTTGCAATAATTACTTTCTTTACATTATCCTTTCAACAAATTAGTAATAATATCTACTGCTGCTCCAATATTTCGTCCAGGAAGTTCATATAAAATACTTATTGGAACACTTCGAGAGAAATAGCACGTTTACAATAAAACTTAGAATTCACAACCACTTGAATACTGTTTCTAGTTTGGAAATATCTTCTATCTATATAATCTATCAGAAATAAAAATAATATGTGTGATCAACTTTTTTGATACTGAAAAACATTTTTATTGTTATTGATATAATTGTTTAAATGAATTAAAAATAAATGTGATTATAAAATAAAATATATATCACAAATTAAAAAAATAAATTGATAACAAATGATGTATGTATTTGGTAATTGCAAATCATATTGCAAATTGGAATTAAATACAATAGTGTCAGAATTTGGATCTGAGACCAACAAGAATCAGGATTATTAAATTTCACAATTAATGAAGTTCGAATACAATAAAAAATAACGGAGATGGCTCAGCCATTGTACAGTAATACCCCGTTTTACGTACACTAAAATAAAAGTATAAAACTACATGCATAATATCCCTCTTTTTCTTTTTATTTATATGTTTATTGTTTTAGTTTATTTCAAACATATTATTCATCAATAAAAGCAGTAGATTCATTTTACGTACATTTTTGTTTTACGTACACGCTCCGGTTCCAAAGTGTACGTAAGTGCGGGGTATTACTGTAATTTATTGGCTTATTTCAATCGGTGAACCTGCAATACATATTTTGTGAGATGATAAAGACATCACAAATTCACCTTTTAATTACGACTTGAAAATATGAGATAACAAATTCATTTCTTCACAAGTTAAAGTCGACGGCTCAGGTTCGAATGATAGTTTTTTGACCATCACTTTTACTATAATCATAAAGTTTAAAGAAACTTTGGATAAGTAAATGGTTAAATGTTTCTTGATAAATGATAAATCTGGAACTTAAAAATATAATGAATGAAACCTCAAATAAAGCAACGTCTTTATTTGTTCTAAATGTCGCAGTTAAATTATAACTCTTGGTTACTCATGATGGCGTGTTATATGATATGTGGCATTTTGAAGTTGTGGTAATTGTTTCCAATTTAAACCAAATTTCATGCATTGAACGAAATTTAGAAAAGTAAAACGTGAACAATATCAGATACAGCCCTCCAGATAATGTTACCAGATGCATAATTGAGATTTTATTCAACAAAATTTCATTATAAGAACTTTTTTCAAATTTCACCACTGATTTCTTTTCAATTGAAATTGTATTTATTAAAAAGCTTGACTATGAATCAGTAAATATATCAGTATTTTTTATATTCACGAATTTTCGTCACTGCCTTTTTAAAGTGATTTTGGATATTATTTTGTGGAAATCTTTCTAATTTCCATTACTACCTCTTCTTATTGTGTTTCAGTTTCTTTCGTGTATTACTTCTTGATTTTGTTTGATTTTTCTCTAAACTTGGGTTTATTACTTTGGTGTTAAACGAATTCTATTAGTTTGTTTATTTGGCGTTTTAACGTGGTTCTGATTTAACTCGACTTACTGATATGTTTGCGTGTTATGTTCCGACACATTTCGTCACGTTACTTATGCCTAAGCCGCGAGTCAGACTTTGGCCAACAATATTGATCGGGGAAACGGGTTTGGTTGAACGCCAAATCATGAGACAAGTCGAAAAGTAATAATAAAAATTTAGTGAAGAGTCCCTAGAGAAAGTTATAATGAAATAACAAATTAATTAAAATTAATTAATCAGCTAATTGCGAGGAGTTGTAAATTGCATTGAGAATTAGTAAATTTGTTTTGTGTTGGATCATAGTTATTTGATTTAAAAAAGGCACACTAGGAGTCAGAAACTAACTGACTTATTGATTAATAACCCAACAAAATAATGGCTCGCGCATGCTTCGCACTTTTTCAATGGGGCTATATGTAATCAACTCTTTTAGATACTCTTTATTATTATTTTGTAATTGTTTAAATGAATTAAAAATGAATATAATTATAGAACAAAAGGTATATCACAAATTAAGGTTTGTTATGAATTAGAATGCGTTTTCCTAAACAAAGATAACATTTTAATATTTAGAATAGCTTAGAACAAAGAAATTTGAGTCTAGTACAATGCTAAAACAAGTGGAATGCATCTATAAATTGAGTAAGATCAGTGAAAAGTACTGATTCAGTAAAATTCTTTGAACATCCAATTTCATCTAAGAAATTGGAAATGATAAGCGATTATTGGGCAAATTATTAAAAGTAATGGTATCCACCAATAAAGGCGCAGTATAAACAGCATAGACAAACACGGCACGACACAAACGGCGCGTCACAAACGATTTGGACAATAAATGCGTAGATAAATTTATATCGAATTGAAAATTAAGTATTTATAACTAGAATCTAAAAAGGCATATAGTGATTAAAAAGAGATATATGGACTAGCTGGAAATATTTCCTTTTTTATTTTCGCTTTTATTGTACGCGCCGTTTTTGCCGCACTTTTATTGTGGTAAACCAAAAGTTTCTTTTACAAGAACAAAGAAAGATTTATTGGTTCAGTTAATTTTTATTGGATCAAAATCAAAGATTCTGTCGAAATTTGTACTCAGCTTATCAGCTTAGATAAAATTAAATTCATTTTGTATGGAGACATAAATAACAGAAAACCTTTATCAAGCTTAAACTTATGCTTTGCAGTGATTGCATAGAGAAACCATATTCATTAGATTAGTGGTCTTCAAACTTCAGAAGCTCACGGAGCCCTTATGTGAAACAAATTTATTTATGAATACCAAGTTAACTTTTTAAATATAAGTTCAAACTTATTCAAAAATAACAAACTTCAAAATAACATAAAAACGTAAAATGGGTGTTTAAATAAAAAACTAATGACTTGGGTGAGCTTGCCTTTCATCATATAATTTGACAATATTTGGAGAAATTGATGTTAATCGTAAGTGCAAGATATTTTCTGCATCAATGTTGTTTCTGTATTTTGTCTTCAAATCAATTGTATTGTGAAGTGTACTGTTTTGTATTTTATGTGTGTAACACTGAACAATGTGAAAGAGTTGAATAAAGCTGAATAAAGATTGACATATCGGAGTTCTGTGTCATTTAATGCGTGCGCCTTATGTATGAAAATAAAACCGTTAGCAGTTTTAAAAACCAATACTTTGGAATAAAACAGTGTCCCACTCAAATAAAACGTCATGAAGCACATTTTGAAACATTTATCTGGATTACGAAAATATTTTCGGAATACTTTCCTTATCAGACAGACAATTTTAATTGGGTGCAAAATCCTTTTTTGAGTCTAGTCATGTAGAAACACTGTCAATTAAAGAAAGATAGCAGCTTAATAAGACATATCTACAGACCATACATTAGAAACCACATTTCAGCTGGTTGATAGTCCTACATTTAGGATTCAATTATTGAATGAATATTCGGAAATTTCCAAACGAGTGGTGAAAGAATTAATGGCCTTCATAATAACATATAGTTACGAGAGATCATGCTCTTTTCTGTATTTTGTCTTCAAAGCAATGTAAATTCCCCTACCAAAAAGCCATCAAATTCATCATTTTTTAAAGATTATAGAAACTTTTATATTTCGGATTTAGATGTAAAATCGGTTCTAGGTCAGAAAGCCAGAAAGCACAACCATACATTAGGCGCACTGGCGATTTTTGAGAAAATGAAAGTATTTTTAAATGCGTCTTATGGTCCGAAAAATACCATAATAAAAATTTTTACAAATATTCTTATAATATGTAAATAAAATGGTTTACATTTGTAGTATTTTGTAATTCTAATTTTGTTTAATACATTTTTAGCTTTTTTGGTGAAATTTAATTAAAAAGGAAATTATAATTTAACTAAATATTTAATATAAACACAAACATTTCAATAGCTTTGTCCGCATGGAACAGTTGCAATATAAAAATATTTTTCAAAATTAATTGAAAATTTGTTGCAAATAAATGCCAAGGACTTTGTTCAATGTTCAATTGTGTATTTTCTTCCAACGAGTTTTTTCTAATTTCATATACGCTGTTTTAATCTCTTGGATATAATTTAATGTCAGTTTTGGCTGACACCTACACATTTATTACACATTTATGTAGGTAAGTTTAATTGTAAATGTAAAATTAATCAATGTCATTTAGAGGCATATCAATTGTACTTTAGTATATTGGATTAATTGTATTATTAACGCAAATTTGGTATCAGCAAGTAAGAATAATTTATTATTGAAAGTTTTACAACGTAATTTTTGATTTTGTAAAAGTTATATTTAATAAATACTTTTATTTTTAAGTTTGTAATTTATATTTTTTCATTTTTTTAAACATTAATACGAAAACTTGAAGTGAATATAAAAATGTAATTTTTTGTAATTGATATGTATTGAGGAATAAGATTATTGCAATATTTATAAATTTATGCCAGAACTACCTGTATGAAGAAATATATATATATATATATATATATATATATATATATATATATATATATATATATATATATATATATATATATATATACTGTCAATTAACTAAAATGAAATGTCACAAATAAAACATTAAAGATTTTCATAATAATCATTGAATCTAATTGTAAATGTTTCAAGGCTGTTATCATTTTCTCTTCAACAGGTTCAAAGTTTGAATTATGAATCTTAATAATTGCTTAGAAGTGTCTATATTTGTCATTGATGATTCACAAGTAAAATAAAGTGGGAAAATGTGGGGGGGGGGGCAAAGTAAGAACTCAGATCTTGAAACAGCGGTAAAAACATTTGTCAGTCAAGCTCGAGATCATCATATATATACCCCCTGGATTTTTTTCAATTTTAATAGCATTTAAGCAGAAATATATATTAGTTGCATATGCTAAAAGAATTTGATTGATCAGAAAAGGAAAGTGATTCCCAAATGGGGAATAATTAACAAATATGGAAAGTGATGATCAAGATAGGTAATGATGGTACTAATAAGGAAGTTAGTGATTAGTAAAAAAGGAAGTTATATAATATATAAATATCTCTTTCGACGCTCAATCGTACTGAGCAAGTTAGGACAAGTATCGATGAACCAGCCGATTGCTACCGGATTGCTTCAATAGCGTTATTTAACAGAAACTTGTTACAACTTGATTGCGTACGGGCTATCCTACGAAATCTATGTTAAGTATTTTAAGTTTTTATACCATCATACAGGGTAGAAATAAACTAATTATTCGTTTTTGTGTAATAGGTAGGTTTTAATTTTAGTGAAATTTAAAATATAAAGTAAATGAAATTACAAATCTACCATCGCCCTCTTAACCCACGTCAACGCCCCCCATTTTTTTCTGGGCCCTTTAACGCCCCCTCTCTAGGTCTCAAACGCCCACTTTAAGAAAGACTGACTTAAATGAATGAAAATCCGGATTTATTGCAATGAATGATATTTTTAAATAAATATTTGTTTATGGTTGAAACAGTCTAGCAAATATTGAAAATTCTAATTTCACTCAGAAAATTTTAAGTTTCGGGTATAAATTATTCAGAAAATAAGTCGAAAAGGTATTTGCGGCTTCATGATAATAAGGGGCCACAATTTGTATTGAAATGTACATTTATCGTTTATAATAAGCTAATATATAATTATATAAGCCAACGGTGGGCAAATGCGGCTCTTAGAGCCGCATGCGGCTCTTCGTTGAGTAAACTGCGGCTCATTGATAATTGAATTTTTGATAATTGAATTTGAAAATTGAATTCGATTTTTTTATTTTGAAATTTTTTCAACTGAATTTTTAAAAAAAAATTTTTTGTTGCAATTGTATTTTCATAAATGTTAAAAATTAACGAAACATTGTTTTTCACATTTTACTGCTTTTTAAAATTATTTTGTAGTAGGCGGCGCTTTGTTATAACAACGAGAGAGAAGCAATGAAAATAAATTTAGTGAAATTTAGTGAATTTTGATTAGTTAGTATTTTTGTTTGTACAATATTGCCGTCGTTTGTATATTTACAATTTCCAACTACAAAGTAACCAATTTACGTCGACACTATGAAGTAAGTCATCCACACTTATCAATTCAATATCCACTCAATTCAAAATTGCGAACAGAAAAACTTAAGTCATTGCAATCAGGGCTTCAAAGGCTTCTTTTAGTCGAGAAGATGACAGTGCCAACGAAGCTAGTTTTTTGATAGCTTGGAATATAGCTCGTGCTAAACGTACATATGGAGAAGGTGAATTTATTAAGAGAAACTTGGAAGAAGTGATTAAAGTTTTGGATCCGGATAACTCAAAACTACATAAATTGATCTCACGTATTCCTATGTCACGTCGTACAACTGCGCGTCGAATTGGCCAAATTAGCGAAAATGTTGAAAATAATTTGATGTGTGATTTAAAAAATTGTACAGCATTCAGTTTAGCTCTCGACGAGTCTACTGACATTCAGGATGTTCCACAATTAGCCGTTTTTGTCCGCTTTGTATCTTCTGACGTAAAAGTAAAGGAAGAAATTTTAGACCTAGTAGCTCTTAAAGAAACAACTCGCGGTATCGATGTCAAAACTGCGCTTGATGTAGTGATGGACAAGTTTGAATTGGCGCGTGATAAACTTGTAAGTGTTGCGACAGACGGAGCGCCTGCAATGATGGGGAAAAATCAAGGTCTCATTGGTCTTTTAAACAGAGATCCAAATATTCCTCATTTCTTATCTCTTCAATGCATAATTCATCGCGAGCATCTCATAGCGAAGTACTTTAAATACGAAAATGTGTGGAAGATTGTTTTGAAGGAATAGCATACCCAGAATTAGAAAATGAAACTTGGCTTTCTGACTTAATGTTCCTTACAGACATTATGGAACATTTGCAAATATTAAATTTGGCTTTACAAGGAAAAGAAAAGATAATTATTGATTTGTCACAAACGTTATTTAGTTTTGAAGCTAAACTTCGGCTTTTTGTGAACGATCTTAGGTCGAAAATATTTAATCATTTTCCACGAATAAAAGCTAATAAAATTGATATCACAGAAGAAAAAGTAAACGAATACAGTGAAAAATTGGAAGAATTGCAAGCTGATTTCAAATGTAGGTTTGAAGATTTGAAAAGTTTTAAATCTACATTTGCATTTTTTGTGAACCCATTTATTTGTGATATTATTGAAGATGGATTTCCAATTTCTGAAGTAATACTTGTTAAAAAAGCGGTTGGGGAATTGGAGTTATTAGATATGAAAGAGGACCAGGCTTTGCAAATGCACCATAAAGTTACTTCTATAATTGAATTTTGGAAACTCGTACCAGAGGCAAAATATCCACACTTAAAACAAGCTGCTTGCCGTCTAATTTCAATTTTGGTACAACATATTGTTGTGAATCTTTGTACTCCACAATGAAGTTCGTGAAGTCGAAATATCGTTCACAGTTGACCAATCAGCATCTTACAGAATTGCTGCGAACAGCTTTAACAAAGTATACACCAAATTTCAAAGATTTGACCAAAAGTCTTCGTTAATTCAAGAAATTTTATTACTTTTTATTAATGGATTTTTATTATATTTTATGTTTGTTACTTAAATTTTGAAATAATTGTTTTTAATAGCGTTTAAGTCTTTTTTAATCAAATTAATGAAATAAAAAAAAATATGTGGTTCACTATGGTGGCTCTTTAAAAAATAAATTTTCGGAAAATGTCTCTCATTGAACTCATGCGTGCCCACCCTTGATATAAGCTAACGAAATTTTTATTATACAGTTCATATACAGCATTGAGATCAAAACAAATTTAATTTAATAAAATGATCACTACAACAAGTTATTAAAAACCTTTAATTTATATATTAAAATTGACTTAGCAAGGTGACCAAAAATAGCTTGGACAAACCTTTTCGGTGCTTTCCAAAAAGGCGTTCAATTATGACAAATACTATTTATTGAGCAACAACAAATATCTAAAGAATATAAATTGACGTTAGTTTTCAAAATGGGCTCCAGTCGCTTTAACACAGCATAACACGTTTAATGAAGTTTTCTGGATAGACCACAACTCACACACCGTGATTTTATCCCATTCCCAGCGCTATGAGAGCTTGAGAAACTTCAAACATTTGTGTGGCTTAGCATAGGCCCTAGACTCCAAAATTCATCACACACTCTAGTTCGATCGGTTGAGATCACACAAACACGAATCCTGAGAAGTAGCAAATCTTAACAAATATCATTTCGATAAGTGTTTTTGTTTATTTTTGTCCCAGAATCGATGAAAACAAAGGGAATTTTGTCATTTGCCCAAATTCCAGCTTATACCATTTAAGATTTTGGGTCTTGGTGAAGTTGAACAATGGATGCGTTGTCTGAAGAAGAGCTTGTTGACTAAATTTGATTTTTTTGATCATTATAGCTTTGCTCCACCAAGAAGAACCTTTAATCAGAAAACAGAATCCACTCTCAATTATGAGTTGCGATCCGCTTGACCAGATCCCGAAATTTCTTAAATTAAATTTATTTGCTGACGTCAGTGAACATGTGTCCTTGTTTGAGCTTATATGGGTGAAGATTGAGGTTCTTTTTAGCAATCATTCGAACCGATTCACAAGCAATTCCTGTTTGACGAGTAATCTTCCATATTGACATATGCGGATTCCAGATTACGCGCCTATTGATAATTTTTCGGTTCCGGGAGATGTTTCTCAGCCGACCCGGTCATCATAATTTTCGAGTTCTTTGAATCGATTCAAGGGATAGGAAACTGTTTATTTAGCAGACCAAGCATTCGAACTATCTTGTCTTGTCCATTGACGACGAAGAGCCAGAAATGATGCACATCGCAATTTCAATCTACAATTCAAAAATAAATATTTTATTAGCAACTTAGAGACAAAACACTTATAAACAAAACATGTTGGAGAATCTAATAAAAAAGAAATTAGGAAAAAACTAAAAATTGAAAACTTTCTGGTTTACACAAGTTCGTTCAAGTTATTTCCGATCACCCTGTTTTTAATATATTAGACTTCACCACGATGTTTCTATTAATTTTTTAAAAATAAAATTATAATTAATATTGGATTGAAACTATATTGAGTTCGATTTTTTGCTATAACAACCAGTTATAATCTATCAAAAGAACGGCCAATTCCATGTTTAAATTCCAGCTTCAGATAATTAGATATATTTTTGTTCTTTTATATAAAACATGAAAACTTTTACATAAAAAAATAATCAATAACTAATATTAAGATAGTTGAGATTCTTATTCTTGTTCATAATAATAATAAAAAAAAACATTTAAGATTTTCTCAATATTTCTAATTCAAACAAAACTGCTCTTAAGTTAAATAAAAAACTTTAAAATGATGTACTTTCATATTCTGAGTGAATTTCTCATGCTGCAATCATACCAATACTATTAATAATATAAAATAATTATAAATTTAGTATATATGTTATCGTTAAAGTGTATAATCCCGTTATTTTATGAAATAACTAGGTATTTCATGAATTAACTATCTAAATTATAGAATAGTTTCGCCATTTCATATTTTAACTAGTTATTGCATATATTATCTAGCTTTTCTATTACATTATATTTAACTATATTAATTTTAGCACATGTACCAATTATACAACTCGTTTTTATACCGTAATTTCAACTTCAATACTTGGTCTTCCACACATATGGCCACAGCCTATTAAATTCATTCTTATGTCTATTTCACAAATTTCGGATTGGATTTATAAAAAAATATTTTTACATGGATTAGTGTCTGAAGGTGTGGTAACAAAATACTATTTATAATTAATCAAATTATCTATATTATCAATATTACATAATATATTATAATTATTCATATTTTTAAAATTAAAATCAAATAAATTAAAATCATTGATGAAATCACAATCATAAAACTTAATTCAAACTTCGATCAAAACATTACTTACATTCAATGAATTGCCCCAATAACTTCTTCCAGTGATTGGGTGTATTCCTTTGGGTTCTGATCTTTCATCGACTGTCCATGAGCAATGTGAGGTCCATTGTCCATGAGTATTAAAATGATTCTAGCACTTAGTTTCATTCCTATAGCTGATGTTCCTGCTGCATTTAAAGATTTGATCGACAGCTGTCCAACTCTGATGACGCAATTATTAGATTACTGGGAAGACAACTACATTGGCCGTTGAAGAATAAACCGATTCGCGTCTTCGAGGTTTACTATTCATATATGGAATATAAGAGATAGTTGTTGAACACCTTCCTCTCACCAATAAATCGGTAGAAGCGTGGTACCGTTCATTTCAACAAACAATTAATGGTATCCAATACATATAGTATCTATCCACCAGTAACAAGATCACTTTAAAATCACGATTGAAATTTACAAGGCAAGCTTCCAACAACAAAATTTAAATACATTAAATTAAATGAAAAACTGCGGGCATTAATGCCTTTATATAGTAATATGGATAAGTTAGAGTGTTTAAGAAGGTCTAAATCTAAATGTTATTATCTAATAATATTATGCTTAAATATATCCTACTTATTAATTTTAATGTTATTGGTTTTTGCTTTATAAATAATTTTTTGTTTTTTATTTGTTTGTGCAGTTCCGTAGGGGCGGGTTTGATCTGTGCGGCTTTGTCGGGTTCCCTGTCGAGAAAGCATCTGTCAAATCTTTCACTATAGTGTCGCAATTTTATCCGTCTTTCTCTTTCAAGTGATCATAAACGAGGAAACCTGGTGCATCAGGTGCATCAACTGAAGAACAATAGATAGATTCTCTATATTTTGGTTCTTGGTCACCAACTTCAGTTTCTTCAGCCAAGTAGAAAACTCACCTAAATCATCGTAGGGCTTTTAAAATTTCTAAATTCACATTCGGTTGCGATAGCCTGTGAAGACATAAACTCGAGATTATTATTTATTTCTAATTACACGAAATATTTTTCGAAAACTGCCTTTTTGCGAAAGTGACAATATTAAAACAATTAAATTTCTTAATTTATCACAAAAATAAGTGAAATTTTAAAACAGAAGCAGGTCAAAGATGAAGAAAAAAATAAAGGATTTTACTTAATCTCAGATTAACTTATAATTCCATTTTCTATGAAAATTGGAAAGCGCATGGAAATGTTGTTTCTAAACATTTCTATGGAATAATAATTGATGGTAACAATCGATAAAGACTGTGCCGAAAATTTGTGGTTATCCCGGAGCAAACACTTTCAATTGAAACTAAACCTTATGTAAAAGTAAAATAATAATTATCAAAATTAATATTCGATGCAAATTCTAATGTAATTATTAATTTTGCACACTTGGCTGACAATGGTATCATGTTTTCCGTTGATTATTTGTTTGCATAAAATTATTTATGAATTAATTTGTTGTAAACATTTCTACAATAAATTCGAATATTAATTACTTTAATTAAAAGTCCTTTGTCATGACGATATAAAAAGATATTGTCAGATTCCAGAAGAAATTTTGCGAAAATTAAAACTACAACAAAAATAATGGTTTAACACGTTGACTGCCATGTGCCGATACCTACACGGGGCTGGCAATCAACGTGTTAATCAATTTCGATAATATTATCAAAAAAATATCTATTGTCATTTATTAAACTGTTACAAAACCTCTAAATAATTTAACTTTGATTTATTTATGATTATGTCATTTCCAGGGTCTCAGAGTATATTGACAAAGTATCTTTCTTGGTGACAGAATAAATTAAATGTTAAAAAAGTAAATGATAAGAAAAGCCTTTTCCTGTAAAAAATGTAATATTTTGACCCGACATAAACTACAATCTATTTCGTTACAAAATAAATCAATGAAAGTTGGACTTCGGGAATTTCGGTCGACTGTCAACATCCGAATGTCTAGAAACTGATTAATCATTTACGAAAGAAGCAAAATCACGTGGAGTTGATAATCCAACGTTATCAATCCCGTTTCAGAAATTTAGATGCGTCTAGGTCAAAATCCGTTCAATTTAATCGACGCTTATAAGCTTTAGTACAAACTTATGGAACAGTATCGTTAATAGATTATTTACATAGACTTTTTAATAATATACGTTGCTTTTTTGACTAATTTTTGATAAATTTGAATAAATTAATATCTTATTATTTTTCCGCGTTTTTGTCGAGATGCTATTTTTATCATTAAATTATTTGTGCCTAGGCTTTGCGGACTATTATAAATGATTCTTTTCATTTTTTCCAAACAAACTCCATAAGATTTAGATTAAGACTGTACAAAAGACTGTACAAAATCCGTTCAATTAGTTATTCAAAAACCGTTTTAAAGTTGTCATTTAATTTAATAAATAAAATCATCTAAAACATTATAAAGTTTAAAAAAATTTTTCATTTATTTCACATAAATTGCATCTAACATTTCGGCATATTCGAAGATTTTGAACAAATGGAATACATTAAAATCAAAACTAAAAAAAAGTATTACAAAATTTATGAAAATTGAGAAAAAAGGAAATACAAACAAAATCTTTATAAAATAAAATTTGCGTTCTAGTTACTGATATTGAAATTTTATTATATTTTAAGTGTCTGTTCCTTTGAATTCTGTGTATGAAACAATGACAATTGATGAGCTGAAGAGAACACTCACTTTTGGAGATGAAATTTTGAAGCCTGTTCAAAGACATTCGCTACATATATCTGCCTTATGCCTTTTCCCAGTCAAAGGTTGTGGAGGATTCTCTGTTCAAAAGTGGCCATTGGCTGATTACGGCTTATATCTAGACAGGCGTTGGTGTTTATATTGCACCAAAACTGAAAAATTTATTAACATTGAAAACTATCCATATTCAAGGCAAATTTATACCTTTATTGATCTTGAAAAAAAAATTTTAATCATGGCTTCTCACAACATGAAAAAAAACTTAGTAATCCAAAATTTGAAAGACGAATTTTCTGGTTCGAATGAACCGAATTTAATTTCTATTAAAAGAAGTAATAAAAGGTATTATTTTATTAAAAAATTATAATGATTATTATAAATTATAATAATTATGATAATGATAAATTTTAATGAAAACTTACCCGATTCCTAAACAGCCTGTAAATTCTCTGTACAGTTTTCTCTGCATTGTCAAAAAATATTTTACCAAAAACCTTGAAAAATCTGAAGACATTAGTGGCTTTCAGCATAAATTGGAAACATTTAACTAACTACCCGCACAGAAAGCTAGTAATCGGATAAATAAATGATTTGTCAAATGTAACGTAGTATAACATTTTATTAATTCCAAAATTATCTTCAACTCATGTTAAAGATATTTTCAGATGGTGGTAGGAAATAAAATATTGCGATGTATAACAATTATTATGTCTTAATAGTCAATCAATCAGTAAAAAAATACGAATTAATATTGTTAATATAATTAAGGACAGAAAAGATTTTTAAAGATTGTGGAGAGGAAGCAGCTAAATGGATAAATGAAACCTTAACCGAAACTGATTTTCGCCTTCTTCAACAGACCAAATTATTTAAAGGTATTTAAATCTATATTTTTCCATTTATCTTTTACTAAGATGCCTTAATAAAAAATATATTTGTGACATCCTAAAATGACAATTTTGTTTATAATTTATTTGGGAATATTAATGGAATTTGATTTTTCAATTTTTGGGTATAAAACACGAAAAATGTATGTATTCATTAAATAAATAAACTGAAATTTTCAAAATGAATAAGAAATCTAGCAATAACTTCCACACGTGGTTTTACCCTCTTTCTCAATATTAAACGAAAAGGTTGTGATCAGCAAAAATGTAGATCTTGCCAATCTTTATCGTTTTCCACAGAAAAATCTCAAAGATTCTTCTGATACAGTACGATGAATCTCTAATTCAAAAATCCCTTTTTTGCTATTTTTCACCACCAAATGAAAATTGTAGTGGTCTATTTTGAACTTCTATTTTGAAAATGAACATTTTTCCTTACGGAAAATTTAAATTTCTCGTCAAATGAATTAAAAAATTTTTAATGCGCACTATATTATAACATATCATTAGACTCATAAATATAAATTTTGCATTGTTTAATAAAGCTTTATATGTAAACGTTTTAGCGAAGTTATTAGTTTGAATCGTATGAAATATCATTTTAGCTATAAAATGCACTTGAAAACTATGGGACTCACAAAATATAATTGTTACATATTTGGAGTCAATGCTAATAAATTTTATTTGTGTTAAAACCTATTATGTAATTCTTAATAAAAAGTAAGAACTTAAAAGATAATTTTTTGTTCAAATAAAACCTTTTGATTTCAAAAATTATGTCATTTTAATATGCAGTCAATAAAATTATTTATATTTTGCTATAAATTACATATGACTATGGTTATCAATGATAACTTATCACTAAATCATGATTCCAAAAATAATTTATGATAATATCAAATTTTCTGATTCATGATCAATATGCAATTCTAAAGCAAAGGTTTCTATAATATAAACACAGATTATTATTTTTTCAAATGGTATTAATCAGTAGTTGATATGTTTTGTGACACACACACTGGCACACAAATAGTCTAATTAACACACACGCAAATATATATATAGTGGTCAGCAAAAGGTAGGTCTTTCAAACCTCTTTATTTTGAAAATGAAAATTTTTCTCCGCGGAAATATATATATAGATATAGATATATAATAAATTTTAATCTCTTTATGGGACTCGTGTATTTCGTTTATAGTCAAAGAGTTAATTTTATTCTTTTATTTAAACAAAGAATTTTTAGACATCTTAAAATTATTATACTAGAAGCCGTTAAAACACATTAGACACAAACCCCCTCACTCGGGTATCGACCCTACTGTTAATTAATTGTAATTTTAATGTAGTTTTACTACATGTTGTAAAGTTAAACAACATTTACATAATTAAACATAATATTTATAATAACTAAAATAAATAATATTTTAATAAATTAACAATTTAAGGAAATAAAAGCATTATCATTGGACAAGTTTTAATCATTAGTGCCAGCTCAGTTGAAGACCTGGCTGAGAAAGTGGCAGAAGATCAAGGATACTTTTCAAATGGTATTTTGAAATTCAAACACCCCTAAAGTTTAATATCATTTTAGATCTTTCAGAATTCTGTTGGAGATTCAGAGGTAACATCATTATTAGTAACTCTATGAAACTCGAAGAAATGAAATGGAAAAAAATCTCTATAAATGAATTAGAATTAGAAGTATTTCAAATATTAATTTAACAGACAAATAGAAAAGGAAACTTGCTTTTTAGACACAAGAATTATGCGAAAGGTGCAAGGCGGTAAACCTTGATGCCAACTATCTTGAGTATGAGCCTAATCCTTTACGGACGCTTAGAAGAATCTCCAACGGAAAAGTTTAAAAAATTCATCCTTCAAATACAAATAATAATTATAACTATTCCAGCCCTATTTCGGAGTCTTGATGGAGATTAGTCAAAGAAAAGCCAAAGAGTTTATAGCGGTTGGTGAGGAAATTGTTGTGAATTTGGCCGAATAATCTTTGTGTTAAATATTCATTAATGATTTAAGTGACATTATGTGGAAAAGCAATTAAATATAATTAATTATGATTTTGTATTATTTGTGTTAACAACCTCAAGTTTTGTTGACCGAAGTCAGTGTAAATATTAAATCTCCACAGCTAAAATTTGCGCAAACAATATTGGTCAACAAATACGATTTTACTGAAATTCTGTCTCAATGAAATTTAATCAAAAATTGAGTCCTGAAAATCTTGTTCAGTTGGTTTGACCCTTTCACTAATAGAAATAGTTTTCTAAAACGTATCACAAATAACTATTTTACATTTTCACCAAAGTCCACTTCTTAAATTTATCTGTACAGAAATTGAATTAATATTGGAAGGTGAGGTCCATATTGACATATAATATTGTTATGATTGCGCAAATTATTGAAATGACAACCAAATAAACTGACATATTTCTGAGGGAGGATAGAAACAAATAGCAGCTGGTAAAACAGATATGTATCAAATAATTGTAAATAGATGAAGGCTTTCTAGAAAATGTAAATGCAAAAATATTTATTAATCAATTAAATTTTATATCTTAATAGTCATTGCGATTTAGAAAACAAAATTCCATTTTTGACGAATAAGAGAAAATTGAAATATGGTATAAAAATTTTCTAAAGGAAACTTAGGAAAATGGGATTAAACCACAGTGTTTGAAGATATGGTAGTTGCGAGCCAAGTTAGTCGAAGAAACTAATGTTGAATGGAAATCATTTAAGTTAAAACTTAGCGAAAACTTATCAGAGAGCAAAAATAACGAAAAATTATCGTCTAATAATTTGATGGAAATTGAAGAAACATATCTTAGGTAACTGAAAATTTAGTATTTGGTAAAGTTCGTTGGTCTGAATAGTACAAAAAATTATATCACTCCTTCATTGATTCATCATTTCATATATTTACAAAAAATCCTAGGACTTAGAATACCCCGTCACTATAGTGTGATTTTGAAAAGTACCCTGTGGCCCACTGCAGCACAGGCTTTTTGAACGAGAGCCTGGGTTTTGTGTACAAAAAATTCTGGGACCTTAAAATACTTAGACTTTTTTTAGTGAGAAAATATTTAGTTTTTTCATTAAAAATTTATTTTTGTTTTTTTTTCCAAGCCAAAAATCCCAAAAATTCAACCTAAATTTCCTCTACTAAATAAATCTAAGTTGAGGGCGGTAATAAATTTATAATTGTGCTGGTCACTTTTTTATAAGTATTTTACATTTACATTGAATATCAGTTAAATTAAATAAAAATTCAATTAACTAAGTATAGAAAATTTAATATAACCAAACTTTTCACTTTCCCTTTTTTTCAAATTATATTCCAACATGTCTAACAAAGCATCGAAAGTCGAACAAATTCCTGAATTCAACATTGCTGCTCAGGTCAAACTATCAGAATCAGTTACAAAAGATTATTTCATTAATAAATTTTACAATTTAAATTCGTTATCATTACAATAATAATTTAGAATTAATTTATACATTAGTACGCTAACCTTTTCGCGCCGAAGACCTTATATTCCCTTGAAAAAAAAATCGTGACAAATAGT